>VMDO01012970.1:0-19583 GCA_007922755.1 Pedetes capensis | reverse complement strand
TGGATGCCACAGGGCTATGGCTGCAGGCTATCATTGTTATGGAGGCATTATTTCCCATGCAACGAAGTACAGAGCATTACTGGGAAAGACTAACACCAATGCATGGGCCATTTGGGCTATTTTGTTTGCTCTTAGACATAAGGTGATTTTGCAATAGGTCATCTTTTATTAAAAAACGAAATAATTTATCTTCAAACAGAACTTAGCATAGGGAATCAGTACTGACTTCACAGTTTGCTTCTAACACCATCTTCATCAGAATGATGAGGTATGTTTGTTAAAGTTGTAGATTCTTAGGACCCGCCATAGGCACACTGAATCAGGATCTCTAATTTGGCTGGTTCTGTGCCTGTCTTTAAATTCTGTCCCAAGTCCTATAATTTCTTTCTAATGTGTCATTAAATGAAAGTTTTAAATGGAGCAAAAATTACTTAAAACCTCCTACTTCTCATCCTGAACAGTTTAAAAAGCTTATTTTCACAGCTCTTGAAAGTAAGAATCACATTGTTTTAAGCGCTTCAAATTCTTCTTGAACTTGGATGATAACGGGGGACAATAAGTATATTTGAAAGACCTCTAGGATGTGGGCAATAATAGCTGAAGCTTACAATATGCCAGGCATTATTCTAACTGCTTTTTATGTATTAACTCCCTAAAACAAGTTCCTCAAAACAAGATCTGAGATATTTATTATCATTTATGATATCATTCCCATTCTCTGGTTATAGAAACTGAGGTACAAAAAGATTAAATAAACTGCCCAGCATGAAGAACTAAGTAAGTGAAAAAAAACAGGATTCAAACAAAGGCATGATCATCACAATTCTAAACCAGCACCCAACCAGCTCTCCTTGGAAATCTGTGAGATTTAGTGGCCAGTTGTACATGGATTGCAGTGATAAGGATGACCCCAGGTTTCTGGCTCAAAATTCAGTCTTCCTTCATGCTTACTGAGGTAGGAATAATTACTAACAAGTACAATAGCACATATAAAATGGTTTATTGTAACAATTGTCATATTAAAAGGAGTTATAGATTTCTAGTACCAACTAAGACACAGTAGGTAGCCTGTCTCCTCTACTGATTGTAACTGCAAACCCTGGAGAAAACAAAAAGAAAGCAACTACCCAAGAACTCTGAAAATTAAACCACAGAAGGACCATTAGGAAGGAAAGTCAACCCTAGGAGAATGACAGGTTCAGCAGTGACTTTTCTGGGGATTGCCCTCATTGAACTCAGGGCTGTGACTCCACGTGAAACTCCAGAGGACACACCCACTCTGCAGGCAGAGGTCCAGGAAAGAGGACCACTACATGCCTCCCTCTGTTGTTCTCTCCTCTTTTCTCCCTGGCCTACCTGGAGGCCAGCTCCAGTCTCTAAATGACAAGGCTGGCAGCAATAGTACTGCTAGCAACACAATGGGCATCTGAAATCTTAAGGAAAACCTTATCTCCTGGCTAGAGAAATGAGGACACAGGATCTAATGGCTCCGACAAAGCAAGGAGAAAAAACACATTATCTCTTTTCTCTGTGGGTGATGTTAATCTTGTCAACATGACTGGGTCATGAGATGCCCAGATAATTGACTAAGCATTATTTCTAGGGGTGTCAATGAGGATGTTTCTGGAAAAGATTAGTATGTGAATTGGTAAAAACTGAGTAAAGCAGATGGCCTTTCCCAATGTGTGTAGAGGGTGCATCAACCAATGCACTAGGGGCCTGAATAGAATAAAAAGGCAGAGGAAGGTAGACTACACCCCACCTCCCAACTGCTTGAGATTAAATTTCCATCTTCTCCTGTCCATCAGCTCTGAGTCCTTCAAACTATACCAGCAGCTATCCTGCATCTATAGCTTGCAGGTGGCAGACTGTAGAACTGACCAGCCTCCATTAATTATGTAGTCCCTTATGTGTGTGTCCTCATCCCATGGTTCTGTTTATCTGGAGAAATCTAACTAATACACTCCACTCTCTCTCATTGCTTCATCCTAAGAGCAACCTCCATTGTGGCTATGTAATCACATGGGGAAAGGGAGAGGAAGGGCACTCATTTTAACAGACCAGTATTACTTTATACCAAAGCAAGCCAGACACGTTATATGAAAAGAAACTATAGACTAATATGCATGATAGAAATAGATGCAAAAATACCGAACCAGATAAAGGAAATTGAATCTAGAATATTAAAAAGAAAAAGAAAAGATAATATAGTTCAAACAAATGGTGCTTGTCAGGAATGCAAGGTTGGTTCAACATTTGAAAATCAACAAAATTTATTGTATTAACTCACCAAAGAAGAAATGGCATCTAATAATATAGATGCAGGAAAAGGATTTGACAAAATGTCAATACTCTTTCATTATTTTAAAAGAAATCTCTCAGCAAGTCACGAAGAAAGCATTCTTAACCTGATAAAGAAAATCTATTTTTAAAAAACCAACAGGTGTCATAAAAATTTATTGTGAAAGATTGAATTTTTTCCTCTTATAACCGAGAACAAGATAAGAATGTCTATTTTCACCATTCCTTTCAGCCTTATATTGAAATCCTAGCCAGTTCAATTAGGTCAAAAAAAGAAGTTAAAAGCATTCAAATTAGAAAAGAAGAAATAAAACTGTCTATATTTTCAGTTTCCATTATTGTCAACTTATCAAAATACAGTATATCCACAAAAAGTTCCTAAAACTAATACTGGGGCTGGGGTTTAGCTCAGTTGATAGAGCACTGCTCCACACTTTCTGAGGACCCAAGTTCAATCCCCAGCACTGCAAAAATGGGAGAAGGATGTGACAATTCACTTCCGAAAACAATCTCAAAGCAATCAGCCTTTGAAAACTCATTGAGGATCCCTATGAGTCAGACCCAATTCAATGGCACCTAACAACAACAAACCTAATAATAAGCTTAACAAGTTCACTAGGTTCAAGGAAACTATATGAAAATCTTTTGTATCATTTATATGGTGGCAACAAAAAATGGAAGTACAAAATTAATAGAAAATAATGCCCTTACAAAAACAAAAAACAAAAAAATTGAAATGCTTAAGTATAAATCTAAGAACCTCTAGAAACTATGTGCTAAAAACTATAAAACAATTATGAAAGAAGTTGAAGAAGACTTAAATAACTGGAGAAATATACTGTTTGTCAATCAAAAGAGTCAAAGCTATTAACATGTCAGTTTTCTCCCAAAATGATCTATATATTTGCAATAAAATTGCAATATAAATCCTAGCAGGAATTTTTTTGTACATATCAATGAGTTGATTCTAAAATATATGGAAAGCTAAAGGGACTGAAAGAGCCAAAAATATATGGTGAAAATAAAAACAAATGGTGCACTCAGAATACCTGATTTTAAGACATACTATAAAGCTACTGTGATTAAGATAGTGTGGTATAGGTGAAAGAGTAGTTAAATAGATTCATAGAACAGAATTATAAGGTGAGGGGCTATACTCAGCTATAGAGTCCTTCCCACACCATGGTCCACTTGGCAAGTTCCAGTAAGTGCCATGCAGACATTTGTAATGAGAAAGAGAAAGGGGAAAGAGAGAGAGAGGGAGAAGGAGAGAGGGAGGAAGAGAGAATTAGGGGAAAGAGAGAGAGAGAAGGTAGAAGAGAGAAGGGGAGGGAGGGAGGGAGGAAGGAAGACATTCAAGTAGGAAAGGGTCTGTTCCAATTAGACTACATGGTTTATTCACATTCTACTTCCAACAGATCATTGTTAATCATTTCAGAAAACATCTATGTATACACAGTGACATCAGCAAGATGATTGAATCAGAGTTTGCAGGACCCATTCCCACACAAACTTCAATTTGAACAACTATCCAGGCATAAACATACTTTCACAAGAGTTCAGGAATCCAAATTAGAGATTAGGCACCTGAGTAGGGCACAGAAATCAAAGTAAATGCATTGAACAGGGTAAGAAGAACAGTTTCACACTACCAAGTCAGTCCTCCTCAAAGCCCACTTAGTACAGTTCAGAAAGAGAAACCTCCTATGAAGTGGGAGGAGAAGGAGAAACCTGTGAGCTGGAAGCAGAGTGAAGAGAGCACTTGACCTCACCATGGACACCAGTGTCAGGCCTGCCCCAGTGAACCCCAGGGCCATGACAACCCTCACAGGGTCAGGCCCTCCCAAGCATCAAGCAGCCTCTATGGCCCCAGACTCCAGAACTACCTCAGTACCAAGCCCACCTTGGTACCGTGACTACTACTAAAAACCTAGGCTCTAAGCATGTCCTCAATGACCCAGGCCAGCCACGATGGACATAGGATCTTGGATCACCCCATCAGATCCAGTCACCTGGACAACTGCAGTGTTTCACAGTGCCAGACAAACTGCTGCTGCATCCACCCAAGCTCCAAGCCCACAGTCACAGACCCAGGCAACAAGCTGGTTCACTGCACTTGCCCACCTAAGAATAATAGCAACAAGTCTGCTCATCGACCAGCACGCATACCCAGAGAAAGAAAGAAAGAGAGAGAGAGAAAGAGAGGGAGGGAGGACGGGAGGGGATGGAGGAGAAAGAAAGAAAGAAGGAAGGAAAGAAAGATAAAAAGAAAGAAAGAAAAGGAGGAAGGGATGTAGAGAGGGAGGATGGAAGGGAAGAGAGAAAAGAAAGAAAAAAAAGAAAAGGAAAGAAACACTAAAAGACCTAACAAAAGGATGCTAACTAACACGAGGAAAACATATAAAAGTATGAAAAAATCACTGTAAAGATATGGATATAAATCACATGAAGAATATTCTAGTACTATAATGGTGATATGTAAATCATTTTGTGTTTAGTATAAACGTTAAAAGATAGTTTTAAAGTTTTATGGCTTTTATTAAAAATAAAAGTAGTTATAACTGTCTGTTCATGGATATACAATATACAAAGAATGAACTGTGGCATCAATGATATAAAACGAAGGAGGAGAAGGATATAAGTTGGGCGTGAAGACGTGTCATCATAGTCAAGTTCTATCACCCAAAAATAGACTACTATAACTATACTTATGTAAGCTTTATGGTATTCACAAGGAAAAACTTGAGATAGGTACATAAAAGATTGTGGTTGTGATTGTCGGTACTATCCAGTCAGGTTCAACTCATAGCAACCCTGTGTCCAATAGAACAAAACACTCCCAACACTGTGCCTGGCACCATGTCCGTGCTTCTCTGTTATTCATAGCATTCTCAATGGCTGACTGTTTTGGGGGTTGCTTTGGGTGTGGATTGCCATGTCCTTCTTCCATTTTTGCAGGGCTGGGGTTTGGCTTAATCAGTAGAGTGCTGCTCTGTGCTCTCTGAGTCCCTTGGTTTGACACTCAGCACCACAAAAATGGGAGAAGGACCACTCCAGAAACAACTCCAAAATAATCAGCCACTGAAAACCCTATTCATAGCAGAGAAGCACTGACAATAGTGCTGGACATGGCACAGTGTCGGGGAGTGTTTCATTCTGTTGAACATAGGATCACTATGAGTTGGACTCAATTTGACACCACAGCACCTAACAGACCATTTCTTAAATGCTCTCAACCACAAAAAGAAAAATGATGACTCTATGAGGTGATGGATATGTCAATTAGCTCGATGGTGGTAATCATTTCATAATGCATATTTATATCAAAACATCCCATTGTACACCTTAATTATATATAATCTTTATCAATCATGCTTCAATAAACCTGGAAAGGCAAAATAACTATATATTTATTAGAAATGTTTTCCTTCCACTTTTCCTCCAAGCCCCTTCAGATACATAAATGTATGTATATGTATTGCCAATTGCTTTGTTTTGGGCAGTCCTGAAGCCTTCTTGTGTCCACTTGAGATCTTTCCACAGTATAGTTATCTTTACTCCAAATTGTCATGCTGTGTGAATGTTACAGTTAGGGCTCCCTGGGAAACACATACAGAAAGTTTACTAGAAAAGTCCTTCAGGATCAATAGCTGCCAAGGGTAGAGGAATTAGGATGGGGCAGAAGGAGTGGATGGACTGGAGTGCGGTCACACAAAGGCCTTAGGTGATTTCACTGGAAGCTCTGAGGTCATGGCAGCCCTTCGGGTTACCTCATTTGAGGCACCTTTCTATTCCCAGTCAGTGGACTTGGGCTGGCCTGGGAGGTGTTTGAGGTGTGACTTGGGGCCAGGATGCTCTCTTCCATTGAGAGTAATTCTTGGAGAGGGACACAGTGGTCAGCCTTCAGCTTCCAGCTTCTCAGTGGCTGTGGGAATGGCACCAAGCACTGGGTTAGGGACAGGGAAATCTCCCAAGTACTTAATACCCAGTAACCACCCATCTGATGAGGCCCCTGATGAGTGGCAACCAGGCCTGGATTGCTGCTTAGACAGCAGACTGTAATTAAGGCACTCCCTTTCCTGGGCAGAGGACGTAGGCACTGCCCACAGAGCTCTGTGGACTTCTTAGAACAATTTTTAAAAACAAATCTACAGAAATTGACAGCCCAGGTGGTTGACAACAAAGAAGGTATTTCAAGTAAAATCAAAATAAAAACAAATAAGGAAACACTTTGGATTTGGGGTAATGTTCTTCTAAGTCAACCAACTGAGAAAGATTCACTTAGAAGAGACTAGTAAACAAAGTAGTTATCTAAATGAAAGTACGTATGGGCCATTCCACAATAAAACTCTCCATTTCCCATAGTGTATTAGTTCCTGAACTAAGAAATCCAACACGTGGTCCACGGAGACATGTTCTCCCACCAACCCAGGTTCACAGACACTCAAGTTGAGCTGGAACAGTGAAGAGAGATTTTGAACTAACTCTGGTTTATTTCCTTTGAGTTCTCTAATGGGGAAGTGTTTTGTTCTCTATGCCATTAAAAACGAGATTAGTGGATGACTCTGTGGTTTCAGAGGCTAAGAGGGACCAATTTTAAAGAATATAGCAAAGTAAGAGGATGTGGATGTTGAAAGGCCACTGGCTTTTAGTAGTACTTATAGTTTAGAAATTACAGTGGATAAATTTTCTTGTTTTCAAAAAGAACATTTTAAAATATTATTTATCAGGTAGCAAATATTAGAACAAACATTTTTAAAATATCTCATCCATGAGTTTCAATTTTTCAGATAAATGTATTATTTCCACTGACACAAAATAGTTTTCACATGATTTAGGAGTTCAATCTAGGACGTAATTTTCAAAATCTTATATGAGTCCTAGAAGGCCTTTTTTCTGTGTTTGCCATTAGTGGGCTCCAGGGGAACATGGAGCAGATGTTCAAGTGCAGTCATGGGCAAATAGCTGTGCCAGGAAAGTCACTCAAACTTAACTTGAAATCCTGTGTGCTGCCAAAGGAAATGGGTGCTGTAGCGCGTCCTCCATAAAGGGTAGTGTTTGTCCTCAGGTTTGGTGCTTCCGAAATAAGCCTTTGGGTACATCTCAGAAGAAAGTAATGTTACAAAAATGTCAAGGGAATCTAGACTTATCTGTAGAACCCTTAGGAACTAATATCATGCAACAATTATAAAATGGACCATATCAAAGTGAAAATCTCCTAACAACTCCCTCACTTCCATTTGCATTTCATGGTCAAGAGCAATCAAATCTTAGGACAGAGTGAGCTGTTCAATGGCTCTCCCATTAATTCTGCAATGCCCTGACTAGTGCGTTGTAAACTGTGACTCATAACCTATTGGAAAACCACAACAGGAATGGAACAAACACAATTTGTGACCTTATCTATGTGATCTTGAGCAAGTCACCTTATCTCCCTGAAACTCAGTTTCCTCTTCTGTAAAATGATGACACTATATGTTAAACACTTGTAGTGATCATGGGTGATATTTGAAAAAAAGTCTCTGACACATCTTAAGCTCTCAGCCAAAGGCTGTTAACACCGTTAGCATTGTTCCAGAGGCTGTGGTCTAACCTCAGATAGCTTTATGTCCCAAGAAGTGAATACTCCCTTCAAGAAGTCAGGGTCTACAAGGAGAGCTGGAGGCAGGCTTTACAAAGTGTCATTGGCCATGTAACCAGGCGTGATAGTTACATGATGTCCAGGCACCCAGCGTGTTAAATTTCTCACCTCTATCAGGAAAAGCATGCCAACTGAGCAGAAATTCTTCCGATTGATATGTGTGCTCCCTGCCTGACATCTTCTTTCCTCTAAAAGACAAAGCAGGTAAATTGGGTGCCCCTTCCTAAAGCCTCTGCCCTTTCTCAGTTCCCAGGGCCACTTTTCCCCAGTGTCAGTAGGTAGTACAGAAGCTCCAGGCCACATTCAGGTGGCTTAGCCTTAAGGACAAATTCCATGTAGTGTAGCCCTGAGTCAGAGCCACAGCTTTAGAGACTCGATGCCTCTTATTTACTTAGAAACTGATCAAATGGTCATTATTCCCATGTAAGTGAATCTGCATCTCAGTTAACCCCGTAGACCAAAGCAGCCATCCCATCAATATCACATCATTCCCAGGGACCAAGTCCTGGTCTTGACCCTAATCCTAGGAAGAGACTCTACTATGTCACTCACAACTCCCATCAGAAAAGAACTTGCTGGAAATATAAAGGAGAAAAAATAAAATCTCACAGCACATATAGTGAGTGAGATATAAACAATGCTAACCAAAATGTAGTTCAATGTCATACATTTACAGATTATTTTCTGAATGTTTTACTCAATGCTTTATCATTAGCATATTGAAAGTAAACCACTGATGTAATCTTTAAAAATTTCATAACACTCCTATACTGTAATTTATTGAGCAATTTTTCTATTATATTGAACTTGTTTATAATTTTCTTAATAAGAATTCTGTAGCACACCAGCTACACACACACACACACACACACACACACACACACACACACACACTCATGAAGAAAGAGCCCCTAGGCAGAGGCTGATGCTTATTTGCACACATTGGGCAAACGGCCCTGCTATAGCCCTGCTATAGCATTTCCTGGGCTGGGATTTAGCTCAGTGGGTAGAGCGCTGCACTGCAGTCTCTGAGGTCCTGAGTTCAATTCCCAGCACTGCAAAAATGGGGGAAGGGCCTGGCAATCCACTCCCAAGGCAATCCCAAAGCACTCAGCCATTGAAAACCCTATGAGGGTCGCTATGAGTCGGATACCAACTCGACAGCACCTAACAACAACAACAACAACATAGCATTTCCTATCTACCTAACAGCTGTCCATTCACTAGCCACATTTTCCAAAGTCTAAACCCCAAGGAGGCACTTTTAGTAATAACATCAATAATAACAATACTTCCCTATATCCAAGACATAACTTTCAACACACTTTCATAAGCAATCAAGTCTCTGTACTTCCACCTGAACAAATTCAGTTATATACATTGTGCAGAACAGGTGAGAGAAAACAACTTAAACAGCCTGGTAATTCCCCTGCCATTTTGCAAAATAAACCTGAACCTATGAGTATTTGAAGAAATCAAGTGACAAGAAGTACCTATTCCATAAAACTGCAGAAAGAATGCATGAATAACATTAAGTTTCCTGACAAAGAAGTGAAGTGGGTAGAGTTGGTTTCATTCAAGAAAGAAATTGAAAAATTAATATAAAACTCTTGGAAGTGATGAAATCACAGGCAATGAAATGGAATCCAAAGAACCAACCACGATAAAACTGCATAGACTCACTTTTGACTGATTTCATGTCTGAGTCTAATCCTTTTATAGAATCATATGCTATCTACTGTGCTATGCTTCATACATTTCTAGATACAATGGATGATACAGAGATGTACACACAATACCATGAGTATCATCTTTGATGGGTGAATTAACAGGATTTTCAAGACTATTTTAAAGTATGTATTATTTTTGTTTTATGTTCTAATATAATTTAATTGCAAGATGCAGCTCGCTGCTCTTTTATATGATGATATTGCTGGGGCGCACAAGAAGTAAGCTAAATAGAGTTGATGTCTGTAAGAACTGATAAAAGGGCATCTTAGATTTTGGACTCCTTTGAAATTTCTGTACAAAACTATAAAAAAGAGAAGGAAAGGAAAATGTATTGAGCATCTACTCAAGCTAAAATCACAACACATATTATCTTATCTAATCCTTACCAAACCCTGCTATATAGACGTTATTATCTCAGTTTTTTAGGTGAAGGAACTGAGATTCTGAAGGGGTGGGTTAGTTGCTCAAGGTCATACACCAATGAGCGAAACAAACATTCATGAGCACATACACAGAAAACACATACATGTACTTAGCAGCTCCAACATGTGTTGGCTTTCCATTCTGAAGCAATACTAACGTTATCTCCAGCAGTACTTCCAGAATTGATACAGCAATATTCTGATGATGGGCTCATCTGACTCACTAGTAGCATGCAGGGACAAAGTTCTCAACAAAGTAGGATGACTTTGAACCTGGAGCACCCATATTTCCATGGAAGTGGGTCTCATCCATATAACTTTCATCATGCAAGACAGGGAATCTTTCTACACAACAATATATTTTGTGTCTCCAGTGAATAGTTCTTCCTCACATCCTTGCATTATTTAAGGAACACTCCAGTGTGGATCTAATAACAACATTTGAAGTATTTGTTGTCATCATTTCTGTAATGTAGTCTCATGATTTGGGTCTTTAAATGCTAACTGAAGGCCCCAGTGTGGAAATAAGATTGGGTTATTTCTAACATTAACTCTTAATAAGAGGTAGAATCAGTTTGCACCCATGTATACCTCATATCATTTTCACTAAAGCACTTTAGAGTAAACTGCGGACAATGTAAGAGTTGTGTACATGTGACATATTTAAATTACATTAGATATCTCTTTCTTTCAAGAAGATATATACCAGCTCTGGAGACAAAGCACACACATTCAGTCTGGGTTTTGCCCACAAGATGAACAGTTCTTCTCCCTGTACAGAATCAAGGCTGCTGGAGGCCTGGGCCATACCAGACACTGCTCAGATAGGATCTTCTGCGTTGGCCCACTCCCAACTTCCAGTGTCCCACGTCTGGGCCAACACAAGCATTAGGGAACCCAAATGTCAAATGTCTTTAGATGAGAATATGACCAAGGCCATGACTAGAGGGGACAGTGGGGAGGAGACTGGACAAAGTGGAAGCCAGGCATGGCATGGCAAGAGTAGAAAGCAGCACAAAGAATTATCCAGAGGGCTGGTGTAGCTCAGTGGTAGAGCGCTTGCCTAGCATGCACAAGGCCCTGGGTTCCATCCCAGGCACAACACACACAAAAGTACTCTTCAGAGCCACCTGAGCTCCCAAACAGTGGGCAGTCCAGGCAAGTTAACTGGGTGCTGGATGTGCAGAGGGCAGGAATTAACAGCAGACAATGAGTCATAGAAACTGGGCTTTTGTCTGATGCCATCTAAGTTTCCCAAAGCTCATCAGTCAGAAAGTATCCTGAGCAAGGTCCTGACCATGCCATCTTCTGCACAGCGAGAATGTGTGTGATCTTTATTTTTTATTATAAAACTGATTGGATTAAGAAACACCTTACTCTTTGCACTATTTTTCACTACAGATGCCAGTGTATGCATTAGATTTTATATGTACTAGACGCTAGACCCTAGACCTTGCTGCCCCTGCATCATAATTCTACCAAGAACAGACAGTGTATCTATGTCCCACAACTCTTAGCCAGCACACAATAGGACCACGTGCAAGAGATAAAGTTCACGGGATGATCTTTCCCTGACTTCTCTCTGAGGACCCTGAGCACGTCCTCTAGACATGCCCATACCAACAAGGCCTCTGGACAGCAAGACAGCAGAAATGTTTCATTTATTTCGCTCCCACAAAGTTAAGCATAGTGATAAGGAAAGGTTTTTGGAAATGCTAAAAATGCATTTCAGAGCCGGGCACAGTGGCACACACCTGTAATCTCAGCAACTTGGGAGACAGAGGCAGGAGGATCACAAGTTCGAGACCAGAGGCAGTCTGTGTAACTGAGTGAGATCCTGTCTCAAAATAAAAAGTAGAAGAATGGGCCAGGGGTATTGCTCAGTGGTACAGCACTTGCAAAGCATGCAAGTGTGAGTCCCTGGGTTCAATGCCCCCAGTACCACAAAAAAAAATGTATTTCAGTTTTTCATAAAGATTACATAGGACAGAGTCGAGAGTTTAAAAGTTCATGCCTACCCTTTATAACCAGTAAGTCAAATAAATTTACAACAAGTGAGGCTCCTGCAGGTGGGCTTCAAAGGCCTAATGACCAAGAAATCCCTAGCAGAAATAGGGAGGGGCTTATCAGCCTATCTCTTCCACCAAGGCCCCACTGCAAACAGCATAAACGTCACAGACCAAAAGAGCTTCCAAGGGGCCCAACCCACGGTAGTTAAAAAATTATGTGAGCCTCTCTCTAGGTTTTAGAACAATTTTGCCTACATCATCTCCTGACTTTAAGAGACTGACTGTGTATTTAACCATTTTCTGAGTATTTTGTCTTGAAGCAACACCTATTTTACAAATGACAGTACAGAAACAGAGTTAAAAACCTAAGAAAAACAGGTGATTGGTAAATCAGCAGTCACTGCGTTACGTTCGCGGGACATCTAGAATGTAAGCCCCATGAGGAGAGGGCTGTTTCTGTTGTATTCAGCCTGTGTTTCTAGTGCCTGGGCACCCACAGGCACATGCAAGGCGTTCAGTAAGTACCTGCTGGATGGACGACTGAGTGTTCGCCCTTACATTCTCCTCAAAATCAAAGAGAAGATCTCAATACAGGATGCCCAGAGCCTGCAGAAGGAAAGGCATAGATTAAACTCATCATTTTTTTTATTCCAAATGCTTTAAAAGCAAATATTTCCCAAAGATTAAAAACAGAATTGTGGAGGGAAAAATGTAATTACACATTCATTTTAATGAGACCTTTTATCTGTCCTTCTTGTGCACATATTTTTATAATAATTTCATAATGGAAAACTGCAGGGAGTCCCATGGCAACAGACCTCTGCTTTGACAAGAAGAGACACGCAGTTTCCATGATTTTGTGATTCAATTTACCCCTAAAACAGGGAAGAGGAACTACAGGAAGAGATAAAGGAGAAATGCAGAAAGACAAGGAAGATCACTACCTCTGGGAATTGCTAATAGTTTCTAGGTGGCTGAAGCTAATAAACAGGCAGGCAGGTCTGGTGTCTGCTATTACCCTGCTGCCCCCAGGGTGTGGCCATTGTCCTCCCTAAGCTCTACACACACAGTGGGGCGCTGCTCATCCCTGGCGGCTCCTAGTGTCAGTCACAAGAGGCACTGCTTCTTCCAGGCAACAAGGAGCTGAGTGCTCATAGAGGCCCTGGTGTCTCCTTCTGAGCTCCCTTGACTCCTTTCCTGTCTCTGAGCCCTTCTCTCATGCCCACCCCGCGAGGTGCCCTCAACTGCTATCTTCTTCCAGTGGCCATCCATTCTCTGACCCTGGGTGCCCCCCCACCAACCAAGTGACCTTGCTCTTGGCCATCAGCACCTCTCCTTTTCTCTCTGGTCTCTAAAGGGTCATCACATCTTCCAAAAGGTAAGGAGGGTCTGAACTCAAATGCTATAGAAAGGGAGTGCTGGGAAGGCTGGGACTGGGCTCCTGGCCTTGCCTGTGATCTAAAGGTCCTTGGGAATGTGTGAGAGAGCATCTTGGTGCAGTGTGGAAAGAAAACATATCAGGAGGGGATGTAGGATCCAGCCAGCCAAAAAGAAAAAGGGAAACTTGCTTAACTTGTAATCTTTCCACATTGTGCCATCACTCTTTCTCATCCAATCTTTTTGACCCCACGCCTCATGAACATAGAATCTCAGTCTCCTGTTTTCCTTCTCCTGTTCCTACCCTTGTTACCTACACTTCATCCACTCTTTGAAGCCCAGCTTAAATTTCGCTCTCCTTGTTCCTATCTCCTTCCACCCTTCAGGCTAAGGAGATCATACTGCTTAAGTCTTTCTTAATGTGCCGTGGTCCCTTCCCCTTTTGTTGCAAACTGAACCTAACTCAACTTGGTCATAGGTGGCCACACGTTCTTAGCAAGGGTCAATTTGGCAGGTAACCCGAATCTCTAAAAACTCGATGTGACTGAAAGTTGGCTTCCCTTCCACAACCTCTCTACAAAACTCTAACAAAAGCAAGTCTCGGATCAAATTCAGTCACGTAAATGTATTCATTAGACAAGTATATACTATAAAGCAGGCACACAAATATTCACATAACCCACTTGCAAGCTTCATGAATTCCGGTTTTCCGAGCTTTTAGTGTTCCAGTTACCACCACATGTAAAATGTTTAATCAAAACAAAATGATAGTATTCCAGAGATAGGAATAGATGCTGTTTCCTGACAGTTGGCGTCAGGAAACCAGAATCCTCTGACACAATGACTGGAGCAGGGATAATTGAAGATCAAATCTTGGGTGCCATCCCACTGGACTTAAAAGAGGAGTAGGGCAGGGAGTGTTTCTTTAACCAACCCACTCCATTGCCATTTAAATGGCTTTAACTTTTCATCCTTGTGATTCCATTTCCAATCATTAGAGTGTTATTAATGAAAGTATTTGACGTTGAGTTGATTTGCACTATATAGGTAGTACTTAATATGTGGCAAATAATACTGTGCACATGTTAACTCATTTAATTTCATAGCAGTCTATAAGAAAGGCACTAATGTCATCCTATATTCAGACTCAGAAATTGGCATCGAGGTAAGTTTCTGATATGTTGTAACTAGTAAACTGCAGGGCCAGGATTCAATCTGAGGCCCTCTGGTTCCAGGGTTCATGGTCTT
This sequence comes from Pedetes capensis, assembly GCA_007922755.1. Taxonomy (NCBI): domain Eukaryota; kingdom Metazoa; phylum Chordata; class Mammalia; order Rodentia; family Pedetidae; genus Pedetes; species Pedetes capensis. Next base: position 4,854 of record VMDO01012970.1, on the reverse strand, counting down.
TACAAGTTCCTTAGCTCTCAGGATCACAGACGCATTTGTAGAAGTTGTCTCTGGAATATGGGCTTCCTCATTAGCATGGATTAGCTGAGCCAGTTGGAATGTGAGGATTATTTGGATCGTAGTTTAATGTGATTTGTAACAACAGTCAGAATGTCCCATACTCTATATTGAAGTATTTAAAGTAACTAACACATCACTTTGGGAGATGGACCTGGCAACCCACTCCCAAAAATCAACCTGCCATTGAAAACCCTATGAACAGCTGAGAAGCACTGACAATGGTTTTTCCCCTGTTGTACGTAGGGTCGCTATGAGTCGGATACCAACTGGACAGCACCTAACAACAACAACAACACATCACTAGTTAACTCTGCACTTTATCAGTATGTCTTTGGAGAATGTTGGTTTTCATAAAAGCCTATTCACTAACTCTTTAGGCTTGTAGATCTTGAGTCCCAGACTCTACCATTTATCCCTTGAGCTGGCAGCTACTCGTTTGCTAGGCATGAAATTGCAGTTTCAATTAAAGGACTTGGAGCTCACTTAGACCAACTTCTCTTCTGAACTTTCCAGTTCCCCGCGACATCATCACTGTCAGACGAGGTAGCTTTTTCTTAAACACCAATGAGGGCAATGTGTGATCTCCTGGGGCAGCCATCTTGTTGTTAGACATTTTCAGCTGTCAGAAAGTTCTTTCTGGCCAGGCCTAGTGACACCCACCTGTAATCCTAGTGACTCAGTAGGTAGAGCTAGGAGAATGGCAAGTTCGAGGCCAGAGGCAGCCTGCATATTTTAGCAAGACCTTGATTCAAACGAAAAAATAAGAAAAATAGGCTGGAGGAGTACCCTAGCCGTGGAGCACTCGCAAAGTATGTGTTCAACCCCCATAGTTATGCCCCCCATAAAACAGTCACAAGACCATGGTGTCCAATGGTGGGGCATGCTCACCTCATGAGGAGTATGGGTCACTGCAAAAGAGTCTATTGTGATGGGGGAGAGCCTCGGGACTCAGACGCAGGAGTCAGAGGACAGGTCAGTAAGGACTATTGTGGTCGGGAAGGGCTGTAGAAAAGGCAGGGGGCATGATGACTAGGTTTGCAATAGACAAATGATAAATTTTGTGCTTTGGATAGATTTAACTATGATTACCCAACATGCTGTCTAAATATGGCTGTTTATCAGAATACCTGATTCCTTCTCCTTGAAGGACTCAATCATGGCTCAAAACCCCATGTGGAATTTCCTCGAAAATGGCTTATTGGTAATTTTTTGCAATTGAAGGGAGAAATACAGACTCAGCAAGCCTTGAGTGATTGTTTTATACTTCTGTGGCTGCCTCCAGTGAACTGCTGATTTTGAATTGCGAGCTACTGATTGCTAAGTGGTTCACGCGATCGAAGCTGCTGCGCACATCCAGGGAAAGTGTGGATAATAAATTACAGATTGTCCACATTAGCAAATCCAAGCCTTCACTCTGGTCATAAGACTAATAGAAAGAATATTGCTAATAAGAATGTTTAGGCAGCACTTCACAACTGTAAACATTCAGTGTTTTTAACATATAAAGAACATAAGTCTCAGGGAGATAATTTGCTCTTGTGGGAGTTTTAAGATACCAAATCAAGTGTCATTCACTCCAAATCCATGTTCTTTCCATATTATTCATTTTCCCCAAAGTGTGCTAAGAAAATAACTGGCAGTAGATGAGAAAGTTCTGAGTATACACAGATGGGACAGTTTTATATTTAAAGGCATGACACAAAATGTCCTGAAAATAAATTTAGATTTTTAAAAGTTGTTCAATTAAAAAAAATTTTAAATATCACAAAAATAATACAATCGTCTTACATATTTTTTATCACATGATCCACAACAAAAAATGAAAATGGTACTAAGGAAATGTCTGAAATTTAAGAAACTTAGAGCTCTAGGCCCCCACATGTCTGTCAGTTTGCCATGCTGTGGGGCTTGTGTGTTGCTGTGGCGCTGAAAGCTGTGCCACTGGTATCTCAGATATCAGCAGGGCCACCCATGGTGGACAGGTTTAAGTTGAGCTTCCAGACTAACACAGTGGGGAGAAGGACCCTGCAGCCCACTCCCAGAACAATTAGCCATTGAAAACCCTATGAATAGCAGAGAAGCACTGTCAGATATAGAACTAAAAAATGAGTCCCCCAGACTAGAAAGCATTCAAGAAACAACTGGGAAAGAGTTGCCTCCTCAAAGTAGAGTCAACCTTAATGACCAGAATGGAGTAAAGCTCATGGGACCTCCTTTTGATGATGTGACATGACTCAAAATAGGAAGAAATACAGTGGCTACAACAATGGGCTCAAACATAAAAAGACTATGCACATTGCACAGTGTCAGGTAGTGTTTTGTTTTGTTGTACATAGGGCCACTATGAGTCAGACCTGACTCAATGACACCTAACAACAACAAATGTGGGCATTAAAAAGTCATGGTAAATAAAACTAAAATCATCTTATAGCAACTATATAACACGTTGTTAACATATACAAGTTAAATCTCTTATCTAAAACTTGACATATGTAATACCAAGTTAAAAATTTGGTAACCAACTCTACATATAATCACGTACCATGAAACTAAAGACATCTCTTCTCCTAAACTCTTCTCACACCTTTTGGACAATGCAGAACTGTACTTCACCCCCACCTCCTCATGGGTGACATAAAGATTGAAACATAGGGAGAAGTGGCAGGAAAGGAGAGCTACTACAATAGCCTCCCACTCCAAATTAAAGATCAGACTTCCCTTTTTCCTGCTTCTCTCTCCAGCTATAAACATGCATCTCAAATTAACTCTTTCATAAATATCTATAAGGCATTTATAAGGGCCAAAGCTCTAGTCAATACTCTTAAGATATAGCATTGCAAAAACTGACACAAACCAAGTGAGGTGGTGCATGCCTGTAATCCAACTGACTTAGAAGGTGGAGGCAGGAGGGTAGAAAGTTTGAGGCCAGAGGCACCCTGTGTAACTTAGTGAGACCCTGTCTCAAGATAAAACGTTTTAAAAAATGGGCTGGTCGTACAGCTCAGTGCTAGAGCATTTGCAAAGTATGTGCAATGCCCTGAGTTCAGCCCTCTAGTACCGCAAACAAACAAACAAAAACTTGGCACAATCTTGTATCTTCATGGAGCTTATATCTTCATGCATGATTTTCAGTCTTGGATGCATATTAAAATAATCTAGGAAAGTTTGAAGATGCCATTCTGATATAATAGGTTTAAGGGGTGTATTGGGACTGGTATTGTTTTAAAGAGCCCAAGTGAGTCTAATGTTTACATACCCAAGCATTGAGTATCACTGGCCTCACTGAAGCTACAGATTAGTTACTCATTTTTTTAACAATGAAAATGTTACAGTGGGAAGCAGAGAGCTTAGATCGGAGGGAACTTCCATTCAGGGACTTTTCCAAAATGGCTGCCATCCAACTGTGTTTGAGTGAGGATGAGCCTGACCAGAGAGAGGCGCTGATCGCTGATCGCTGATCCTGCAGGAGACAAAAGGGAAACCTACAGGAGCTGAACCCCCTAGAAGGTGAGAGGAGGGCGACCATTTGTTTACATTCCAGGGTGGCCCTGGCCATAAGACAGGAGGATGGTGAAAAAGCAGCTGGTTATCAACCAGGAGAGGTTGTAATAAAGAAATGGCAGCTGGAAACGAATATTTTAGTCGTTCCTGATTTTATGTCCTAATCAGATTTTTCCCTTCGGTCTTTTTGCTTATACAGAACAGCACACTTGGGTAATTCTCACATATTGAGACTTACATTCATGTCCATTATAAAGCACTTGCCTTGATTTGATACAGAAAAACAGAAGGCAGTGGAAATGGATTTCAAGGAAATTTGAGTTCACTGCTAGGAAAATAGAAGGACATACGTTCATTTTATGAACAAAATATCTGCAACCAACTTCTGGTTACCCTGCAAACCATTTATGCCAAAGATGAACAGCACCATTAAAACAGCCATCTAGCCAGGGTTGGTGGCACATCTGTAATCTAAGTGACTCAGGAGGCAGAGGACAGGAAGTTCAAGGCACCAGACAGCCTGTGTAACTTAGCAAGCCCTTGCCTGAAGATAAAAAGTTAAAAGGTGACTGGGAATATGGCTCAGTGGTAGAAAGTTTGCCAGGTAAACTCAAGGCCCTAGGTTCAAGCCCCTAATACTAGGGAAAACAAAACAAAACAAAACAAAAAAACAACCTTCTAGCTGTATACCCAAGAGAATTGGAAAACTACATCAAAACAAAAATTTGTACATGAGTATTCACAGCAGCATTATTTATAATAAGCAAAAGGTGGAGAACCAGGTGCAGTGGCATACACCTATAATCCCAGCATTTGAGAGGAAGAAGCAGGAGGTTCGTGAGTTCAAGGCCATAGGCAGCCTGTGCAGTTTAGCAAGACCTTGACTCAAACTAAAAAATAAAAAATGGTCTGCGGGTACAATCCAGTGGTAAATCACTTGCAAAGTATTTGTGAGGCCCTGGATTCAACCCCCAAGCACACACACACATGCACGCACGAGCGCGCGCGCGCACACACACACACACACACACACACACACACAAAATAGTCAAAAGAAGTAAACAACCCACATGTCTATTAACTAATGACTAGCTAATACAGTCTACTACAGCCATGCAATGGAATATTACTCAGCCATAAGAAGAAATGAAGTTCTAATATATGCTAAAACATAAAGAATCTTGGAAATGTGCTAAGTTAAATAAATCAGAAACAGAGGACCACTCTCATGTAATTCCATTTATATGAAATATTCAGAAGAGGCAAATATATCAAGGCAGAAAATAGGGTAGT
>VMDO01012969.1:0-60097 GCA_007922755.1 Pedetes capensis | reverse complement strand
ATTGATTTTTTCTTGAAGTCTTGTGACTGTGAATTTCTTTTTTCTGCTGCTTCATGTAGGATTCCACTAAGTATCTTCCACAGTGTTGCTTAGTGGTCAAGAACTGGTTTAGTTTGTGCTTATTTTATTTCTCCATCATTAAGGACAACTCTGTTGGATATAATAGTCTATGTTGGCAGTTATTTACTCTCAGGGATCGGGATATATTATTTCATATTCTCTGTCTTTTATGGTTTCTCCAGAGAAGTCTTAGGTTATATTGGTATTTGTCTTTGTAAGTAACTTGGTGCTTCTCTCTTATGGCCACCAGTATACTTACTTTGCTTTATAATCTTGGCATTTTAATAACAATATGACATGGAATGTTTCTTTCTAATCATATAATTTTTGTGTGTTCTAAAGGCTTCCTCTAACTGAATGTCCATATCTTTCCATAGATTTGCAAAGTTTTGTGCTATAATTTCATTGAATAGGTTTTCCATGACCTTAATCGGTATCTTAGCTCCCTCCTCTACACCAAAGATGCATAGATTTTTTTCTTGATTATGTCCCAGATGTTTTAAAAGCAACAGTCATAATTGCTTTTTCATTGCTATGTGAATTTAGTAATTCCTCAAAATTGTGTTCAAATATTGATAATTTTCTTCCACTCAAACTTGACAATCAGTGATGATTTCCTTTACTTTTTTTCATTATTTATTGTGCTGTTCATTTCCAAGGTTGTTTTGAAATATTTTTCATAATCTCTATCTCTTTGGTGAATTTATCACCTAAATCTTGAATTGACTTCTTTATTTCATTCTTCTATTTATTTGTTTCTTCTTTGAGTTCATAGATAATTTTTAAAATTAGACTTTTGTGTTCTTTGTGCAGTATTTATATCATATTTATAATTTTGGGAATGGCTGTAGAAGAGTTATAACCTTTCAAAGGAACAATGATATCTTGCTTTTTCATATTTCTTACTTTTCTGCACTGAAATTAGTGGATCTGGTGTTACAGGTATCTCTTTCACTTTTATATGTGGGTTTACCTCATATAAAACTACCACTTAGAGAGGAGAAAGAAGACCACAATTACAACACAAAAACAAAACTGATATTTCAATATAGCGAAAAACTATTTTGAAATATGAACTATACCTTAATAAATAAGAAAAAAGCAGCTAAGGTAATATAGGATGAACTAGGAAGTTGAAATTAATAACAGTAGAAGTAATAATAATGCAACTCAAAAGGGGGTGCAAAAAACAAAAACAAGAGAAGACAGATAAGAATTAGAAAAAAGTATATGATATGATGGTATGAAAATTGACAGAGAAAACAAAATAAAACAAACATGAATCAAAATCAAACCATATATAAATATATGTATAGTTACAGATAGTGTTTATATATAAACACTACATATATGTATACACACACACATATAGTCAATAGTTTCACCTTGCCAAAGAGAGGGAGGATAGTGATATTTCACATTTTTTTCAGTATTTTGAAGTTAACTAGGAATATGAGTTGGACTCAACTAGATGGCACCTAATAACAACAACAACAAGGCATATGTTGTATGTGAGGGAGTTGAGTGGGTCATTTTCTTTCTCGGGTCTATACAGGTTCACCAGAAAGGACTGTACGAGGCTAAGCCCCACACTGACTTGATGACCAGTATGTGAGATAAGATTATGATTTCTGCTGGGATAAATTCATGCCAGTAGTCTCCATGTAGGCCTAGCAATGCAGCAAGTGCAAAAGCTGCCCTCAAACGTCCCACTGGCTGAGCCCATGGATCACCTGCTGGATGTGTGCCTGCCCCAGAGGTACTCACCCAGTGCTTGCATGGTGGGGGAATACCAGGGCAGTGGCTGTGTTTCCACCAAGAGTCTCTGGGGCTCTGAGGGTGAGAAAGCTGATGCAGCCAATGAAATCCGCACCAGGTGGGGTTATGTGTGAGCATGGGGTGATCCTGCCTACCCTGGCTCTGCCAGTCTCTGTGCCAGCCTGACTGTGTCCACACACAGACATGTTCACTCTCTTTGCAGAGGTCAGGTCACCACTCCCATATTTAAGTCCCTCCACTTGTCTCTACAGGCTGGGATTTAGCTCAGTTGGTAGAGTGCTGCTCTGCAGTCTCTGAGGTTCTGAGTTTGATTCCCAGCACTGCAAAAGTGGGAGAAGGATGTGGAAATCCACTACCAAGGCAATCCCGAAGCAGTCAGCCATTGAAAACCCTATGAGGGTTGCTATGACTTGGACATAACACCACAACACCATGGCACCTAACAATAACAACAACAACAACTTGCCTCTACAATGAAGCCTGCACTTCCACTAGGTAGACCTTGTCTGATGATCTGTGTCTAAGTAACAACCAGTTTTCTTGACTCAAACTAATTAATGGTGTGGTTGGTTTCTTAGCCAATAAAAAGGAGAGGCTGTTGGGACGTGGTGATATCAAAATGCAGGAGCCTCTGATTCCTTCTAGCCATAAGGTTTGATGGTAAACTGTCCTTAATTGCTCCTCACTACAGCACCAGAGAGCAAAGTGGGAAGTGCAGGGACCCCCTTCTCTAGCTTCTGCTTGCTGAACTGATCAGAGGTCTCCCCTCTTAAATGATAGTTTATAGAGTGCCAGATTCTGCATGGGTGATGCTGCCTGAGGCTCTGCTTCTCTCATGTGTTTAAACCCTCAAGGAAGAGAATTCTTCCCCTTCCCTACAATGTTGCAAAGCAGTCAATATTAGAGTTCCTTGTTTCCCTTACAAATATTTCAGGATTTCACCTGGATTCTGTCTTTTGTTTACTGTTAAATTCTCATGCCATTTAACATTTTCACACTATATATTCTCCTGGATGTTATCTTTCAAAAATGAATAAAATTTGATCCATACTCACTAAGAACTCTAGTAAAATGGGCTGGCATGTAAACAAAGAATTGAAAAAGAGGAAAAAGGTGGTAGGAAATGACTCATTCTATCAATGTTGCAATGAATCAGAGAATTTCTTAAAGGAGGTGACCACTGAATTAAGTTCTAAAGTATACGTGAGAATTCTTAAGGAAGATAAAACAGAATTCTAGGCAACAAAGAATAACACCCATAAATTCGCAAAAATATTAATACACGAATCATTTAGGAGTTCCTTTGTTTACAAGTACCCAAAAGCCTAATAAGAGTTTAAATCATAAGATCCTATCTTTGCCTATGAAAAATATGAGAAGTTGTGCAGTTGGTGCAGCAACTCCACAATGTTAAGGTGTTATATTAGTATATTTACTTTTGCTTTATTATTCTCATAATGGCAGAAGATACTACCATAGCTTCAGATATTATCTCCAGTTCTTCTAGTGAGACTTAATTCTTTCATTAATAATTAAAGCTCCTACACAGAAGTCTCTCTAAATTTCTAATTAGTTGTCACTGAACAAACTTGGATAATTTTGTTCTTTTTAGGTTCAAATGATCTAGGAATAAAAGCATCTAAATTTTCAGCTTCTTTAATGAATGATAGTCAATAGCAAAGCAGATCAAAATCATTCAGACTATTTAAAGGGATTTTAGAACAATGCTTTAAGGAAAATTAAATACATCAGCACTGCTGGGCGTAACTATAAAGGAGAGGATATCAGACCTTAATGATGCACCGATAGATCAGCATATTTTACAGAATTAAATAGAAGACTGGGCTTTATTCTAGATTTCAGGGAGGGCCAAATGAAATTTAAAGTACCCCATCATATTCAAATTTTCAGAAGCACACAACATTGTTGTTGCGAAGGATGGAAAGTAAGTCAGAGAAATCAAAAAAGTTATAGATAAGTGTCCTGCATTCATGGTTAGGAAGACAACAATGCTTTTAAGATGTCAGGTGTTCCCAACTTGGTCTATAGGGACAATAAAATACCAATTGAAATCTCAGAAAGTGACTTTTTTGTTATAAATAAAAAGGATTTAAATTATGCTTAAGGTGAAAAGAACCACAATGACACAATATTGAAGAAGAATAAGGTCAAAGATTTGCCACTGACATGAGGATTTAATATAATGCAGATGTTGAGATGGTCAGTGTGGGACTGGGGAACAAACAGACAAGTAGACCAATGAAACATAATACAGAAACCAGAAGTACATCCACACAAATATAGTCAACCAATTTTTGACAATCAAAGGCAACTCAAATGGGGAATGGGCTTATTCAACAAACAGCATTGGAACAATTTGATACATACACGCAAAAAAAAAAAAAACTGACCTTATACTTTTCACAATAATTCATTTAAAATGGATTATAGGCTGAAAAGTAAATGTAAAACATAACATTAGTTTGGGCAATATCAGCGTGTGCAGTAAATTTTTGGACACATACAAAAATAAAATCCTGATCTATAAAGGAAGCAATCAATAAATGAAATTTCATTTAGATTAAAATTTTCTATTATGAAAGATACTATTTTAGAGAATGCAAATATGAGCCACAAACTGGGAGAATTTACTTATGATCCACCTATCTGATAAAAAGACTTGTGTACAAAGCACAGAAAAAGAAAAACCTCTTAAAATGTCGGGATTCTAGATAGGACCACTGTCATGAGAGCCTATATGGCCCACCTGGAGGACTAACACCTATCCTCCAGGTGAGGTGACCCTTGTCCTACATCCAGGTCCCTCTGTGCATCAAGTGAACCAAGATGACCTCCGAGGTATGGCAGCATACAAAACCCCCCTGGTGCCTAATTGGTTACTCTAGATCCATCCCTGTCTCTTGATTGGCTGCTAAGCATCACCCCCCAATTGGCCTAAGTAGGACATCCTGTTCACCCCTAGATTAGCATGTCTCCACTGATTGGTTTGGCCCCCCCTGTGAGAGCTCCTACATGATAGGCTAAGCCCCAGAGACTGTCCATTAAGGCTGTTGGGGTAATTCGAAATTGCCCCTCAGAAGTGCATATAAGGAGGGCATGCTGGCCCTATGCATGCATGCTTGCTCAGAGCACTGATCATCTATCATCACCATCATGAGAGATAGAGACTGAAGGCGAAGAGTCACCCTGCTATAACTTCAAGCAAGCTGAGGACAGCCTCTACCAGGCACAGTGCAAGAGGCAGAAGCTGAGGATAGCTCCTTGGCCCAGCACTTTAGGGCAGAGGCTAAGGATAGTCTTCGGGCCCAGGACTGGAGACAGAAGAGCTCCTGGTTCCTGCTGTTCCTTTCCCTGCCAGTTCCTGTGTTCCTGAGTTCCTGATCCTGTGTTCCTGCTTACTTTTGTTTTCCTGTTTCTGTGCAATAAATTTCCCCAGTTCCTTATCCTTTTCAGCCTGCCTCCCAGAGCCTTTGTCCTCACCACCAGTGAACAGACCAGTCCAGTGAAGTGACCCTGAGCTGCTGGCTGGCTGCACCCTGACAGTAAAAGTCAACAATAAAAGAAACAACCAATTTAAAAAGTGGGGACAAATCTTAGACATTTCATCAATGAGGACATACAGATGGTCAATGGGCATGCAAAAAACATAATCAACATCTTATATCATAGAAACTTGGAGATTAAAAAGATAAAGAGATGGCAGTATATATTTTTTAAAAACGACTAATATAGAAAACACAGGGAACACCAAAGGAGGGGGTTACAGAACAATAAGAACTCTCTTTCATTTCTGGTTGGAATGCAAAATGGAACCGCCACTTCAGAAGACAGCTTGGAAGCTTCTTGAAAAATATATACTTATCAAACAATCCAAGCATCATACTTCTACATATTTATCCAACTGAGTTGAAAACATGTCCACACAGAATCTGCATGTAAATACAGTAGCTTTATTTACAAATCCCAAATTTGGAAGCCCTCACAGTCCCCTTTTTTGGTGGAGGGATACACAAACTGTGGCACATACTTACATTGAGATGATTAGTAGCAACAGAAATAAATGACTCATAATGCTCGAAAAGAGGAGAACCTCTTAAAGGAATATTGTTAATTGAAAGAAGCCAATTTAAAGAGAAGGCCACCAATTATTTGAATCTAACAATAAGACATTGTAGAAAAGGAAAAAAAAATACTATGAAGATAGTAAAAAGATAAGTGGTTGCCAAAAGTTTGTGATGTGAAGACAGAGAAAGATGCACAGATGAAACTCAGGATATTTTTAAGGTAGTGAAAATATTGTCTTTTGTTATTGTGTGGCAGATTTATGGCATCATGTTTTTGTCAAAACTCCTAAAGTAATTCAACACAAAGAGAAAACCCAATGAAAATGGAGGGTGTTGATTAAGAAGACTCAATATTGGTTCATTAATTACGTCAAATGTGTCCTACTAATGCAAAATGTTACTAATAGGCAGAGTTGTGGGGAAGAGAAAGTATATGGGAAGTCTCTGTATTTTGCCTCAATTTTCTATAAATTGTTTACCTCCAAAATAAAATTTCCTAAGGATAAAACAAAAATATTGGCAAAACTGAAGACCATGAATGCAGCTGGGAGTTGGAATCTAAACAACAGCAACTAAAACTGAAAGTAGGAAAACATAATGGAACTAGAGAAAAGGAGATGACTTGAGAGATATTTAAAATATAGTATTAATATCACTTAGAGTTAGGTTGCATCATCGAGTTAGAGAGAAATGAGGGACAGGGAAGAATCTAGGATAACTTCTGTAATTTTGATGTGGATACCTGGATGAAGTTAATCATGAGAAGAAGGAGCATAATGAAGAACAAGTAATGATTTCACCATTGAAGGTGGTTTTTAGGTGATAGTGGTAAACAATAATGGAGATGTACTGAGAAATATTAACATGCCTGAAAATTTGAGAACAAAAAATGCTCTCTCTTACCAGAAATTTGAGCATCCTTATTGGGATTCCTAGAGAGTATCACCACAATAGGTGCCTATATATCCTGCCTGGAGGACCAACATCTATCCTCCAGGGAATGGGAGCCCCAGGGGATAGCAAGGAGCACAATGGCAGGGTCCTCTCTGGCCTGCTTGGAGGACCAACATTTATCCTCCAGGGCCAGTGACCCTTGGTCTACATCCTGGTACTTCACTCCTCCCCCTCCCATCAACTGACCAAAGATGGCCCCTGACCAGACACAGCCTTCTCCTCCTTGACTGGCCATCAAGACCCCTTAATTGGTCAATAAGGGAAGCCTACTGATTGGCCTGGCCCATGAGTAACCAACCTATCCAAATTATGCCCCAAATTCACTTTCTTTGAATAACTCCCCCACCTGGCAGGTATGACACGTAAACTATCACCCCTGTCAGGGAATGCACCCTGATTGGCTACAACCTGGCACACACCCCCTCCCCAAAAGCTACATAAACAGGCCACTAGCCACCCTCTACACATCCTATTGTTCTCCACCTGCTATCCAGACCCCAACACCTTGAACCAGTGCACCCTAATCCTGTGGCAGACCTTCAAACAAGACTCACTATCAAGCTCAGGGGCCCCAAAGAGCTGAAGTCACCTAACAAGACACAAAGAGCTCCCTAAATCCTCCCAAGCTTGGGAAGGAGGGGAGAAAGAAGGAGAGCTGTGAGGGGCAAGACCAGGAGACCTCTGGCGCCATCCAGATACCACCAGAGCTGAATAGCATAATATCTTAAAGCTGTAACACCATTGAAGCAGCAGCATCCTGTGCTGCTAGCTTCTGAGCTGCCACTTTTAAAAGGCCGCTTGCTGGTTGCTCCTATTTAGAGGAGCAACTTAATAAAAGTTCCTGTTCTGTTTTGTTAAGAAGGCTTCCAAAGCCCTTCCTTTGACATCACTGACCAGGCTCTTACCTTAACCTGGAGGGTCCTGGGACATTACTGGTGTCAGGGCAAGGCCCTGAGGCCATAGCTAGGCTGAAGCCGAACCTGACCACAAACTGGATTTTCAAAATAAGCTTTCCTAAATTTGCTAATCTTCTTCAATTTTTAAACCAGTTTGGGAATGGAGTCAAATCTTGTAACAAGGGAAAGTATCGGTAAACTACACAGCTGACAGAGAGTAATATCTACAACATATATGAAATTCCCAAAACTCAACAGCAAAATAAATAACATAGTTTCAATATGGGAAATAGATCTAAATAAACACTTCTCAAAAGATGTGCAAATGATGAGTTGTTGTTGTTGTTGTTGTTGTTAGGTGCCGTCGAGTCAGTATCCGACTCATAGGGACCCTCATAGGGTTTTCAATGGCTGACTGTTTCGGGATTGCCTTGGGAGTGGGTTGCCAGGCCCTTCTCCCACTTTTGCAGTGCTGGGAATTGAACCTGGGACCTCAGAGACTGCAGCGCAGCACTCTACAAACTGAACTAAATCCCAGCCCCAAATGATGAGTAGGTATATTTAAATATGTTCAACCATGCTAATCATCAGAAAAAGAAAAATCAAAACCACAATGAGAAATCTCATTCCAGTATGAATGATTCTTATCAAAAAGCCAAAGATAATAGGTGCTGACTGAGAAAAGCCAAAGGAAACCATTATGCGCTGTTTGTATGGATGTAAATTGGTACAGCCATTATGGAAATCAGTTTGAAGTTTCCTCAAAATGTAAAAATAAAAGTAGTATATGATTCAGCAATCCTACTATTAGCCATTTATCTTAAGGTAATGAAATCAGTATGTCAAAGAAATGTCCATGTTTATTGCAACACTATTCACAGTAACCAAGAAATGGGAAAGAAATTTAATACCCTTCAGCTAATGAACTGATAAAGAAAATGTTATGTATACCATGATGAAATACTGTTTAGCCAGGAAAAAGAACCAACTCCTTACATTTGTAACAATAGTGATAGAACTGGAGATTCTTAGGTTAAATGAAATAAATCAAGCATAGAAAGATAAGTATTGCATCTCTCTCACCTGTGGAGTTGGAAAAAGCTCAACTCATAAAAGTTATAAGTAGAGTGGTGCCACCAGAACCTAGAAATAGTAATAGGGGAAGGAAGTATGAGGAGACGTTGATAAATCTAAGTTACAGTTAGCTGGGAATAAAAAGTTAGAGTTTGATATTTTATAGAAGGGTGACTATGTTGTTGTTGTTCTTGTTGTTGTTCTTGTTGTTGTTAGTGTGATCAAGTTGGGTCTGACTCATAGTGACCCTCATAGGGTGTTCAATAGCTGATTGTTTCAGGAATGGATTTCCACTCCCTTCTCCCAGGGTGACTATAGACTATAATTTTCTACTGTACATTTAAAAAGCCTAGAAGAAAGGATTCTGAATGATACCACCACAAAGTGGTAAATGTTTGAGGACATCGATGTGTTTAACTTCACTTAAACTTGATACAAGCACACGTGTTATCTAAACTACACATGAAACTTCATGGATATGTATGGCTTTTATGTTTTTGTGTCAGTTAAAATAAATAAATTCAATTAATAATTTAAACAATCCAAAATGTTCCATTATATTTAGCCTGCTGGTATTCATTATTTTATTAACTGAGTATAAGAGAATCTGTTGTCATTGTACTTGAATTTTAGAAGTAATAAGTGTAATCAATTAAAATTTGGGAAAAAAGTCAAATGAAAAAATTTAAAATCTGATTAGAACATGTTAGTAATTGGAAAGGTAATGGGGATTCTTTTTAATGAATTTAAAAATAAGTCAGATATTGTCAAATAGCAAGTACTAAACATTAATTTTAAATTATTGGACAATCTGATTTTGCATAACACTTGCAGTGAGGGGAGCTAACCTAGATATGAAAGCACTACAAATCCCTTAGCATGAAATTCTCCAATTGTGTATCTGAAAATATTTTGATTTCCTTGTGTAAGTGCTACTGCACATCATTGCCTCTAACTACACTCTTACAAAACTGTTTGAAAATTGAGCTGGTAATTTAGACAGCATATCACAAGTGTGGCATAGCAGGAGAATATTAAATGGATATGCAGATTATTTCATGAATATGAATAGTATCTGAATTACAGATACTGTCATAACATCACAAAACTTGAAACAGCATTTATTATAAATACTAAAGTTCTATAGAATAAAGTAATAATGTTTTACTATTCTAATTTCTAGGATCCTACAATATAGTTTCATGAAAAACAAACATTGTTCTACTCAGGATTATTTCTGAAATCAGAAAACAAAGTGTAAAATATGTTCTAATAGAACTGTAAGGACTAGAATATCTGGAATATAATGTACTTATTGTATGTAAGAGTAAAAAATTCCTAACATTTTGTTAAGTGTCTATGATTTTTTTTTACAAATAACTATCATACAATTGTATTGTCAGGCTGGTCACTGAAGCACAAGTCTGGCATCCCAGCAAGAAGGGAGGCTGAGACAGAAAGATCATGAATCTGAGGCCAGAGACAGCCTGTTTAACTTACCAAGATCCTGTCTCAAAATAAAAAGAATAAACATGGGGCTGGGGGTGTAGTTCAGTGGTAGGGCATTTGTCTAGCATTTGTGAAGCCCTGGGTTCAACTCTCCAGAATGGCAAAAAGGAAGGAAGGGAGGGAGGCTAGTATCCGCATATTTCACATCATGTGACTCCCCTAGAACAGGACAAAAAATACATTTGGATACCCTTTTTGTTTTGTTTATTCTTCTTTCAGGAGAGCCCCCGATGGAGAAGTGAGTAGGTACTGAAAGACCTGAAAAAATGAGTTGCCATATCACAGTTGCCTGAAGAAAATGTAAAAGGAGCTTCTATAGTTTGCAGTACATGTTGTGGGAGAACTTGGTACCAGTGCTGGGTCAGCATGCTGAAACAGTTTTACAAAGCAGGATTATACATAAGAATAAAAATTTTAGCTATTATGAAAATGCTTGATGACATCAACCTACAACTTCCCTAGAATTTCTCAAAATTGAATTTACAACCATTATCTAATTTAAGGACCAAACTTTCACACCATTACCTAACTCATTTGAGAAAATTTCGCCTGTAATTGTTCATAATTCAAAATAAACCTATGTGATTGGTTATAGAAATGTCTACAAAAATGTCATCCTTTTGTAACCTCAACATTAACCATGATCTCTAATTATATAAGACCCCCTATCTTTATGTCATTTTGCCTTTCATCTCATTCTATGTGTTTTCACTGGGTAGCTCTTACTATTCCTTATTGGAAATACCATTGGTAGGCTGAAAATCTTAACTCTACTGAAATTGCGATGCAAAATAGTACTGTGCACAGGTTGAATCCACCACATCACCTGAGACACAACAGTGGGTTGATCTAGCTTTCCTTTATGTTCCTCTTCCTACGTCAGTCAGTACTTTCCTCATAACACTACCAGTGTGGGAAGGTGGGGAGATAGTACATAGAGGGCCCTGCAGCCAGCCTCCTACCAGCTTAGCCATGCACTTCCCACCTACCTGTGATTTAGATATCAGTGTGAGCTTCCTGTGGGACGAAGGCTTTGGTCTGACGGCAGAGCTTCCTTGGTAGATGCTACCCTGACAAACAGCACACATACTAAAAGGAAGCAAAATTAAAATCACTCTTCACTTCTACGTTCTTCCAGGAGGAATGGTAAGACTGTATGAGAATTCTGCTCCTTTATCAAGACCAGTAGCCTGAATTTCCAGCCTTTGGAAAGGCTCACCTCAGAGTCCAGTCTTTTGAAGACACTGGGAATCCTTTAACTCCTTTTGGGCACAGGACCCAAGGCTCAACTCTCACTGTAAAAGACAAAGTGGCCTATGCTCTGAGCAGCAGCAGCTTTCCCTACTGCCCACCTTCATATCTCGAAGGTGGACTCTCTTTATAATCTGTATGTTTAATAAATTTAGTTGATACTCTGTACTATAATTTCTGTGTCTCTTATCATTTCTTTTCTGCGAAGAAACAGACAAACATGTCTGCTGCCAGGAAGGCTAGGTAATGGTTGCTGGGAGGGATCTGCACTTCGGACCCGCACTTCCTTTGGTGGCCCTGCTTCCTCCTTCCCTCCCCCAAAGTCTGGGCTCACTGTAAAGTGTGTGCCATCTCTTTCCTTTACCTAAGGAACTTCAAACTGCTTCACTTCCTTACTGACTCCTAAATTTCCTTTTAGTGATGAAGTCAAGGACCTGGCATCTTCCCTGAAAGGAGATCCCAAAAAGGGGAGATCCTCAGGGCAGGCGGCAATGTACAGTACCCCTATACCTGCCAAAACCAGGGCAGTGCATTTCTCAGAAGACATGTGTAGAGGCCTTTCTCACTAAAATTCTTCTTAGATTTACCACAGACAACAGGGAAAAAGCCTAGATTTTTACTAAACTATCAAGTCAACCTTTCCCTGCTTCTCAGTTTCCAGTCAATACAACAGATTTTCATTGGTCTGGTTTCAGTGTTCAGAACTCCTTCCAGTTTAAGGAACAAAACATCTTTCTTTTTTTTAATAGCGATAACTGTATGCACTTACCAAGTACAACATAACATTTAATAGTGTATATACATTGTGGATCGGTTTCCTCTAGGTAATAAATGTATCATCTCACATAGTTCTCATTTTGTGGTTAAATACATTTTCTTTTTTTGTATTTTTATTTCCTGGTCTTTCCTCTTACCTCTAATAGGGTTGCCATTTTTTCCCTTGTTCACCAAGAAATTTTGTATTTAATGTTCGGAACTCAGTGCAATTATCACTTTCTATGGAAAGACTTTTACCTCTCCTTTCTGCTGCAATTGTACTTTTTATATAACTCTATCATTGTTTCTAGGTGGCACCCAGTCATGTCTGATTCAAAGAGATCCTCACAGAGCTTTCAATGGCTGGTTGTTTCAGTATTGTTTTGGGAGTGGATTGCCACATCCTCCTCCCGTTTTTGCTGTGCTGGGGATTGAACCTAGGGCCTCAGAGAGTGCAGAGTGGCACTCTACCAAGCAAGCCAAACCCCAACTCTATTATAGCACCTTTCAAATGGTTTGCTTTTATTATGCGTGTCTGTGTGCCTGAACATCACCTAGTTTCACCAAAATGGTCTCACTGAAACAGCAAATAGGAGAGAATGACTCTCTTTGATTTCACAGGATTGTGATGAGCTGTTTAATGAGAAGACATTTTAAATCAGCATAAAAAATAATTTCTAGTTTTTTATATTGGCAGGATATATGCAAAATGGCAGTCTTGTGTCACTTCTGCATTTCATATTATCCCAATGTCTAGGTGGGAGATGATCAGGTGAAAAAGTTAAACATGTCATGCCAAAATGGTATATTTGAAAAGCAAGACTGCAATCCAGGCGCAGTGGTGCACATCTGTAATACCAGAAACTTTCGAGGCAGGAGAATTGTAAGTGCAAAGCCAGAGGCAGCCTTTGTAACTTAATGAGACACTGTCCCAATATAGAAAATATAAAAAATGGGTTAGGGGTGCTGGTCAGTGTTACAGCACATACAAAGCATGTGTGAGGTCTTGGGTTCAAATCCCATAGTGAAAATCAAAAAAGAAGAAAAGCAAAAGTAAGAAAGGAAGGAAAGAAAGAAGGAAGGAAGGAAGGAAGGAAGGAAGGAAGGAAGGAAGGAAGACAGGCAGGCAGGCAGGCAGGCAGGCAGGCTATACTACATGGAATTGAGAATGTTTTAAGGTAAGAAATTACTAAAGCCCATATAAAGTTATTTATGTAAATATAAAGATAATCAAAACTTGCCAGGTATACAAATATATGTCACTTATGTAGGACATATCTTCTTGTCTGGGATATTCCTGACATGCTTTTGGATAGGGTTAAATATTTTCTGTACAAGCATGAAAAATCAAGATCCCCAGAACAGACTAGAATGGAGTAAAGGAGACCAAAACATGCAGAAAACCAACCAAAACCATTAATCTTATAGAATACACACCAAAATTTCTTACACTTACTTTTTCATTATCATCCTCCTAAGAAGGCTTTATTAGGCACTATATCTTAGCCCTTTCTGTGAAATACTAATATTACAGAAGTACTGCATATTTATTCATGTATTTTTTGTGTGTCTGTGATTTACAAATATAAAAATGAGATACTTTCCACCATCTCCCAGGGGTTGGGTTTGCTTCCACTAACAATGCATACTTTGGGAAAAGGTCACAGAAAACATTCAGTTTACAACTTTGCCTAACCATAGACACTATGCAAACTTTTCCCTTCATTTCCTTTAGACAAACTAAAATTCAGCGAAATGTGACCAAGACAGGTGTAGTGCAGGGCAGCTATCAGTCCCTGGGGTCCTTTTCCTGTTCCCTGGTAGCTCTTGTAGGGTTTCCCTTGAGAGTAGTTTTATGCTGCTTTTCTATGCAAACTGAAATTTCTCAGGAGAATATTGGCCAGGCTGGTAATCAGGCTCTCTGCTAAACTTCAAGGGAGGGCCGCCTCAATCAAGGGTTTGTTTTCTCAGTATGTATATTCCAGGGGCATTAGAATATTAATGTTCCTTCTTCAAACTGGAAGCTAGATATCTTTCTATCTTGTGGTAAGGAGGTGGGGGAAATAGACAGATGATGAAATCCATACCTAAAACGGATACAAAAAGGACATCTCTGCCAAAGTTTAGATTATTTATATAGACACACAAGTAATGGTTCTTCTCTTAACCAATAAATTATTGCAGGTTTCCCCACAACTGTAGGAGTCTCAATCAAAATAAGTGAAGCAAATAGGTTATATCAATTATATAATGAAAGAAATAAGTGTTGAACCAGGCACAGTGGCACAGGCCTGTCATCCTAAGGACTCTGGAAGTAGAGGCAGGAGAATCAGAAGTTCAAGACCAGAGGCAGCCTGTGTCACAAAAAATAAAAAATAAAAAGGTTTTGGGGTGCAGCTCAGTGGTGATGCTCTTGCCTAGGGTGTGCAGGGTCCTGGTTCAATTCCCGAGTACTACAAAATAAATAAATTAATAATAATAATAATAAATGGTTAATTCAGTCAATAACTCAATAAGAAATATTTGTATTTATTGACTAACACTTTGGGGATTGAAAGCTTACTGTACCACATAAGAAATGTTTAAAATATTAGCAAAAAAGAAGCGTTTTAAAAATAAGGACAGGTTCAAATATGTTTATCCATCTGACACATGCCATTTAATCACAAGAAGAGCCTTCATCCTCATTGCCAGACTCTCAGTTATTTTACCCTTTGTTGTTGATACTTAGCTATAGTAAAATTATCGTAAGTTTATTTAAATGCTAATGATGATTATCTTACTGAATCACAAATCTCAAAGGCAATTTTAGACCATGGTGTACATAAAGCAATTTAGGCAAGTCACAAAACTTGAAAACATTATTTTCCCATCTTTCCTGTTGCATAGTAACTGTTCCACATCATTTAGTTCAAACAGCTCTTCAAACAGTTTCTATTTTTAGGGGTCACTTAGACAAATTTAGGAATTTTGTTGCGATGGAAATGGGGCATAAAAATAAAAATGACCAATCTCTTGAAATATTAATACCACTTATATTATACTCAGGCTGGGGCTAGTTTACCTAAACCTAGCTATGAATTGGACTCGAAGGTCAAAAACTAAAGTCAAATAACTAAGAGAATTCTCTTCTTTTTGTGGTTCAATTCTGAGACTACACAAAAATTATTTTCTCTTACATGTTTTTATGTGAAATATGTAATTTACTAACTTTCAAAATTTCTGAAGAACTTTATAGAAAATAAAGATACTTAAATTGATTTTTAAGCCAGCTGAAGAGCACAACCTTAATAGAAAAGGAAGAAAACATGTTGTGGCTAGCCTAGCAAGTATGGCAGGGAAACTTCTTCCTCACAGGCAGTAGCCCTTTGTAGTTAATGACTGTACATCCTCATCAAGAGGAATCCTTGGAGAATATTATTTTCCATATTTCTGAATGACACAGTCATCGTATTGAAATTCTTTTAAGGATGCTACTGAGTCTTGAGTGGAAGCTAAGACACGTGACTTG
This sequence comes from Pedetes capensis, assembly GCA_007922755.1. NCBI lineage: Eukaryota > Metazoa > Chordata > Mammalia > Rodentia > Pedetidae > Pedetes > Pedetes capensis. Next base: position 44,222 of record VMDO01012969.1, on the reverse strand, counting down.
AGAAGCTGATAAACTGAAAATCATTAGAGTAGCCATGCTAGTGAGCACAGAGCCCCAAAAATATTTAAATTCTTGAAAATATACTGAAATCCAAAGAAGAATAATATGTTTATGTTTTGAAGTTAGAGGTCTTGCAGGGCAAGCAAAGACTTAGAGGACTATGAAAATCTGAAAAGTATGTTCAAACACCACTTGGATCAGGCTCAGGCAGGAGCTAGCTTAAGTGAAACTTCATTTGAAACTTAATCCAAACAATGTTTTCCACCAACATCTTTCAGGTATTAAAATATTAAGGGCATCTGGAAGGCAATCAAGAGCAGGTTGAGAACAGGAGGGAATCACAACCTGGAAAGGGTTGTGATTATGACTCTTGCCATAATCCTAGCAGCTATGTAGATGAGTGCAGATCAAAAGTAATACAATCCTTAGCAACAACTTTATAGGTTTTTGGAAAGCATGGTTGTAATGTTCTTCTGTGATGACTGAAGACTCTATTATTAAAGAAATGGAACATTGAGACCACACAGAATGAGACTCTAAGTAGATGTGCTGTGATCATGAAGATCTAATGTGGATGCTGACGGGATGCAATAGAAAAGAGTCATTGAATTCAAAGTCATAAAAAAGTTAGAGAAAAGTAAGAAAACCATGGGAAATAGCAAAAGGGCAATGATTTAAGCTCTCTGTAGGACACGTGAGAATAAACTAACATAGGACTGTCCTATTTCCATACTCCAGTGAAGATGGTTGCAGAAATAGAAAGGACCTAGAGAATGGGATACAAGAAACCATAGTGTTAGAGCCATTTTGTTAAAACTATCAGACCCACCACCCATTATAGTCCCTGCATTCATCAACTCTGGGTTTTCATCACAGAACATGTTCATATTTGGGTTGTGTGGTTATTTGAATGGAACTTCCCTAAGAGCTCAGGCTGGAAAATGATAATTTATAAAACACTTAATTATATTTTATAAATCTTGATTGCATGAGGAAACCCTTGAAACTAGAAGGAAAGAAATTTCAGGCTTTTAAAAATTAGTCAAAGAGAAACACCTAAGGAAGCCCTCAGAGATTTCAGATTTCACTAAGTAAAGCATATAATGAAAACAAGAAAAAAGGGGGAAATAATAAGATATATAAAATATATAAGTGGTCAAGATCATCAAGTACCAATTCTTGAAGATACATCTTATATATCATTGCTAACCCTTTAATTATTCAATTTGATAATTCTACTAAGAAAACGTCATTTGAAAAATCTGATAGTTATTTTACATTATAAGTAGCATGAACTTAGAAAAACACAAAACAAAAAGCTAAAAAAAATTTCCTAAGTACTTCCTAGAGATAATCGCACTTAATTTCTTTGTGTTTTCTCCTTACCATTTTTACCTTGGAAGTTTTCTTCCTTTTTACATAATTATTATTGTGTCGAATATACATGTTTTTATCCCTTATTAACAGAAATTCATCGATCTTAGATGAAACAGGAAAAAATCTTGATGACAAATATTTCTTGCAGTTGCATTATCTTCCTCACATTGTAAAGTAAAGATAATAGTTTACAGATACAGAAAAAAGATGCAGAAAGGAGATGAGGGGCCAGATCAGTGGTAGAGCACTTGCAAATCATATATAAGTTCCTGAGTTCAACCCCCAATGTCACAAATTTAAAAAAAGAATAAATAAAATATGAAGGAAGGAATTCATATTTTCCTTTGTAAAGAAAATGCCTAATTTATTGCCATATGTAATTCTGCTTTCATGAAGTTTGCAGGAGAAAATCCAAGAAGGAAAGTGGAAGTAGGAGAACAAACATGGTCTAGTATTTCTCCATATATATATATATATATATATATATATATATATAGTGTGTGTGTGTGTGTGTGTGTGTGTGTGCGCGCGCATGTGTTTCTTCCCATTGCTACTATTTCTATTTAGTAAGTGCTGAGTTAGATGAGTACTGCTTACTTTTATGAAAGCTTATACACATATCAATTGCAGCTTGAAAAATATGTAAGGGATGTGGCATGAAAAAACATATTTCTAGGATTTCAAAAGAGGAACATTCAAAGAAACTGTTTGATCTTCCCAAATCATCTGAAAACACATAAATAACTACATTTCTTATTTGAGTTACAAAGCAAAGGAAGACATGGTAGTCTTTTTTTAAACCAAAATTTTCCCATTTGATTTTTCTCTTCTTTAATGGGAATATATTCTTGAATAATTTGAGAGTAATACCTGAGAATATCTTTCTCTTCCATTCACACATATTAGTTTGAAAAAATTTCATTTAATTTCTCCTTGATTCTGCACTCTCTTTAATCTATCATTTATTTCTCTACCCTTTACAGTAAAACTTCTTGAAATAATCATCTGGACTTCTTATCTCCTTTCCTTACCTTTGATTCTCTGCAGAAATAGTCAGACCTTGTACTTGTTCACTAACAATGTAAAGAAGTTTTCTCTCTCCAGCAGTCAATAGTGCCCTATGACATTGCCAAAGCAAGTGGTCAATTGTCTAGAATTATGTTTTTCACATTTGATCATTCTCTCCTTCAGAAAACTTCTTCCCCTAGGGTTCCAGGAAACATTATGAGCCTGGTTTCTTTCCTAATTTTCAGGCTACTTCTAAGGCTCCTTGGTGGTGTGTTCCTCTTATAAAAGTCTCCAAGTATTTGTGTGACTTGATGCCCTCTCTGAGACTGTTTTGCTAGCTACATTATCTTAGTCTATCCCATCTAATCCAAAGGTTTTAATAACGTCTTTTGACCAACATACTAAATCATTATCTCCAAATCTGGCCTCTTATAGGTTTTTCATGTTTCCACCAGGTATCCTATAAGTTATAAAACTTAACATGGGGAAAGCAAATTTACTAATCTTTCTCCATATCCCAATCTGTTCCTTCTAAAACATCTTTTCCTATAATGGTTGCACTAATCAACAGGCAAATTTAAGCTAAAACTCTTCAAATCATTTTATTTTCTTAATTTCCATCAAATTTCACATTCAATACATTATCAATTCCATAAACTCCATCTGAAATATATATTCCTCCAACAACAAACTTTCATCAAGAAGTGTACAACAGTTTTCATAAACATACTGAGGGTACCAATGGCTTCTTAGCTGGCTCCATTTCCTCTTTTGCTTCTTCCCCTTACAATCTATTCTTGGATGTCTCTTCCTCCTCTGTGGAGATTTCTTTCCATGATTCTTCACATGGTAGCTTCTTTCTCATAATCTGATACCCAGCTCTCATGTTTCCTTCCCTAGCCACATATTCACTGACTCCTCTACTTTATTATCTTTATTCCATTCCCACAGCCATTATAGCTTTCAAGCACACACACACACACACACACACACACACACACACACACACACACACACACAGCCTGCAGCTGTAACCCTGTGGCATCTGATCCCAATCCCTTCAGATCTCGGAAGCTAAGCAGGGTCAGGCCTGGTTAGTACTCAGATGGAAGACCACCTGGGAAGATCAAGTGCTACAGGCTTGGGAGAAGGACCTGGCAACCCACTCCAAAAACCAATCTGCCATTGAAAACCCTCTGAATAACAGAGAAGCACTGAAAATAGTGTTTCACCTGTTGTACATACAGTCACTATGAGTCGAATACCAACTCAATACTCGATGGCATCTAACAACAACAACATACACACACACACATATACACACATATACATATATATTTCTATGTATACATATGCATCCATGTACATGTACATGTGAAGATATACACATGCACCACTTGTTTCCATTTATTGTCTGAATGATTTGACTGAACCTAAAGTTTTTAGGTCACACAATATATTTTCCCAACAACAATTTCAGTAATGTCCCAGTCTCAACTGCTAATTGTCAAGTAAATCATCTGTCTCATATTATGTTATACAATTATTGACCTTTGCTAGTTAATTTCTGATTTTTTATTTGTTTATATCCATTAGTTTCTTCTTCCAATATGGGAGGGTAGATGAAAGATAGATGGTTGGTACATAGACAATTTCAGAATGTTATAACAAACTTCACCTTGCTCTTTTGTATAAAAATTCTTTAAATTCAAAGTAGAATTGTGTTACATACATACTTATCCATCTTACTCATTCACTGAACATCATACGCTTGGGATGAATTTGTGTTATTCTTATGTTTCACCAGTTGCCTACAAAATGGTGTAAGGTACATACACTTTAATGTTGTATAATCCATAATCTTCTAACATCCATCACAATTATGAATGCCTCTACAAATATGTTCAGCGTCCTCATGCAGTTTAGGTGAAGAATATCCAAAGAGTACACACCCTGAGCATAATCAGGGTCTTGTGGAATACATACGTGCTTCACTTAACCAAGTAATACAGGATGGCTGTCCAGGGCAGCTGCACCAGCCCCCACTATCACCAGCAGTGAACCAAGAAAGCTATATGCCCATATCCTCTCACACTTGGTTTTACATTACAGTTTTTGTCAATATAACAAGTTTGAAGTAATGTATACTGTTGAAAAGTGTGTTACTTAATTAAAATTACCTTGATTATATTCTCACACTTGCCAGCCTTGAGGAATTCTTCTCCGAGTTGTCTATTCATACCGTTCCATTACTTTCTATTGATTTGATACTATCTTCAGGTTCTTCTTCTTTTTTTTTTTTATTGTGGTACTGGGGATTGAACCTAGTACCTCGCGCTTGCATGCTCTGCAATTGCTGGACCACTGAGCTGCACCCTCAGACCATTTTTTTACTTTTTGAGACAGGGTCTCGCTAAATTACGCAGACTGTCTCTGGTCTTGAACTTGCAATCCTCCTGCCTCTGCCTCCCAAGCCAGTGGAATTACAGGTGTGCGCCACCGCTCCCGGTTCTTCAGGTTCTATATATTAATTCTATGTCAGCATTAGACATTGTAAATATCTTTTCTCCATTTTTTAATCTGTCAGTTAATGTGTCCATGGTATCATTTATTGAATACAAATTTTTATTTGTAGGTAATTAGATATGTAATATTTTTCTTAGTGATTGCTCTTTCAGAATTTTTTCTGTTTCTCTCTTTCCTTCCTTCCTTTCTTCCTTCCTTTTTCTTCCTTTTTTCTTTCTTTCTTCTTTCTTTCTTTCATTCTCTCTCCTTTTCTTTTTTTTCTTTTTTGGCGCCAGCCTTAGCCTACCAAGTCTCTGGGTTTGCAGATGTGTGCCACCATACCCAGCTATAATTTCTTTAAGACGTTTATCTTTCCAAATAAAATTTTTTTAAAAGTTTCCTTATTTTGTCTTTTCTTATAAAATTATAATTTTACATTTTTTATTCAATTTTATTCCTTCTTTCTATATGACTATATAAGGAATCATTTTATATTCATTTATTTAGAATAATTGTTGTTGTTATTATTGTTGTTCTTGTTATTGTTAAGTACCATCAAGTCGGTGTCTGACTCATAGCGACCTTACATGCAACTGGTGAAATATTATTGTTAGTGCTTGTCAGCTATTCATAGGGTATTCAATGGCTTATTGTTTGGGGGAGTGGGTTGCCAAGTCCTTCTCCCAAGCTTATAGCACCTAGTATTCCCAGGTGGTCTCCCATCAAGTACTAATCAGGCCCGACCTTGCTTAGCTTCCATGATCTGACAGGACGGGATGCCACAGTGGTATGGCTGCAGGTATTTAGAATAATAGGGTTCCCATAGTTTTGGTAATCAACTCACCCCTTCCTGCTTGCTTTCTGATGCTACTATCATTTATATATATGGAGAAATGTCTGTTTTTCCAATGTTCATTTGTTTTTGCATCCACCAATATCATATTTAAAAATATTTATAGAATTTTGTTTTTATTTTTTTCTTAAAAATATATTTATAATTTTATTCTGTCACTTACATTGCAAATTATGTTTTCCAGTTTCGAAAAATGTAAGTTACAATTTTTGGAACTCCATTGAATCAATATACAAAGTTTTAATATTGACATCTTTATAATATTAATTCTATTCCTTTCAAATACATGCATTCCATAATTCCAATTATTTTCTCTTACTATTGTGTTTTTTATATTTTCTTCAATCAAGATCTTATGCATTCTTAGTTGCTTCCCATGTAGTTTTTAGTTGTTATTTTTTCTTATTTTTGTGTATGTTCTGGTTAACGTTGATCAGTCAAGATGTGCTGATCAAGCTGTAAGGTCAAGTTGGCATTAGGGATTGCAGTTTTGGAATTTCTTTTTGTAAAGGAAAATAAGTTTAGAGTGTTTAGTGCACAAGGGTTCACAGATCACATATGCCTCCTATTCATATTTGTATCACTTCTCCTCCTAAGTCTTAAAGGAATTGAGGTGGAGTGGGCCCATGTGAATGATGAAGTGACAGTGGGTATGTTACAATTGCAGAACACTGATGGTAAGACTCTCACAATCTAGTTGTACTGTTGGTGGTCATGAATTATTCTCTTCTGGGTGATATAAAGTCTTATTTGGAATGTAAGCAAACCTCATCTGAGGTCCAGAGAGAAAGATGTTAGCTTTGAATTAAACATTTAATTATTTCCAAGCAGCCATAGTACCCTAGCATAGTACCTTAGCTTGGAAGCTAAGTAGGGTCAGCCTTATTAGTCCTGGGATGGGAGACCACCTGGGAATGCCAGGTACTGCAGGCTAGGGAGAAGGACCTGGCAATCCACTCCTGAAACAATCTGCCATTGAAGACCCTGTTAATAGCAGAGAAGCACTGACAATAGTACCAGGCATGACCCAGTGACTGAGAGTGTTTTGTTCTGTTGTACATAGAGTCACTATGACTCAGATCCAACTTGACACAGAACAACACCACAGAGAAGTCCTATTAATGTAACTTCATTTAGTAGATGGTAACATTACAGAGTTCTCTTATTACATCTACTCATTAGTTGATTCTTTCAAATTTGAGTCATTTTCTTCTTAGTATATATGTTACATATGGCAGAAGGACCTGAAAATCCACTCCTGAAACAATCCCCGGAAACAACCAGCTACTGAAAATTCTATGAGGGTCATTATGAGTCGTACCTGACTGGAGGGCACCTAACAACAACAACAACATAAGTGTTGCATAGAAAATAGATGATCCCAAAGTAATGTATTTCTCTTTATCTTTTAAAATAGAATATTTGGACAGAATACCTATCATACTAATATAGTAACAATTCCCATGGATCCATCACTCATATGATCATCACTACCACTGGCAAAAGCACTTCCCAGTCCATCTCATTTGTTGGCAGGTGTCATTAGCCCCCATTTACCCATGAGGTAACTGACAATAAGAAGAAGGCAGTAGTTGCCCAATGTCCCTGAGTTCAGAAGCAGCAGTGTGGTTTGAAAATAAACCTATCAACTACATTTTATAATCATTGTATTATATCCATTAAAAGTAATGCAGTGATGCCTCACTATTTGTAAAATTTCTCAACTACTAATAATTTGGGATTTAGCTTAGTTGGTAGAGCACTGCGCTGCAGTCTCTGAGGTCCCGAGTTCGATTCCCAGCACCAGGAAAATGGGGAGAAGGACCTGGCAATCCACTCCCAAGGCAATCCCGAAACAGTCTGCCATTGAAAACCCTATGAGGGTCGCCATGAGTCGGATACCGACTCGACGGCAACTAACAACAACAACAACAACACTAATAATTTAGCTTTATTATGCAAAACTGTCTTAGAATTTGATTATTTTTCTAATCTGAACTGTTTAAATATTTAAAGACACTTCTCTCTGTGACACTTCTGTTTCTACATAATCTAAGTCTTTTGAACATAAGCATTTATAACTAATTCAAGAATCCTTGTCCAAGAAGACATTCCAGAAATTTGAAACTAGTCATTCTCTCTAGAACCCATATGAGATTTTCTCACATTCAAAATAAGACTTTATATCTCCCAGAAGGGAATAATGTTCATGACCATCAAGTATCCTGACAAGATCACGAGAGTCTTGCCATCAGTATTCTGAATATGTAACACACTGTGTGTTCATCATCCACATGGGCCCACTCCACCTCATCTCCATTAAGATCTAGGAAGGGAAGTGATGCAAATGTGATTATGGAGCACATGTGATCTGCTTACTCTTGTTTAATAAATGCTCTAAATCCATTGTGCTTTTTACTTTTCCTGTCTGCAGAGTACCCTTCAATATATAAAAATAAAAGCAACTATAGTTATAACAGCTGGGATTTAGCTCAGTTGGTAGAGCGCTGCGCTGCAGTCTCTTAGGACAAGAGTTCAATTCCCAGCACCACAAAAATGGGAGAAGGACCTGGCAATCCACTCCCAAGGCAATCCCGAAACAGTCAGCCATTGAAAACCCTATGAGGGTGGCTATGAGTCGGATACCGACTTGATGTCACCTAACAACAGCAACATATTTATAACATATTTTAGAAATGTTTTTCACTTAAGGTATTTTTACAAAGCAATTATCTCTAACAGATATTCTCAAGCTTTGTTAGACATTAATATCCTATATGAAGGTTTTCTTTTCTTTTGATAAACATGTCCATATCCTCACAACCAAAATCAAGAGTAATGGGGTACATATTGAAAAATCAAAACAAATACTTCTGATATGCACGAAGGTATGCAAGCAAATAATTTTCATGTAGGTTATTTTGGATGAATAAATGAAATTTTTCAGTCTTACAACAATTTTTATCATTATTTATTCTTTTCTGAGTGTTCAGCAAGTCACCATATTTCTGTCTCAATACCTCTCTTTCATTTTTTAGCTCATAGGACTTTGATTTTTTCTCAATGAATTTATTAAAAATTAAAACATAAAGAACAAAAAGGACATCTTCAGTGACACAAATGAATGTCTGTGTTTCATATACAAACTTTCCAATTAATTTTTCTATGAAATTGTCTTTAAATTTGAAAATATAAAAATTAAAATCCATAATCAAAATTGCAACCAATCATAAAAAACACTTTTTCACATTTAACTTAATTTCTGCATTGATTTATAATTTGTTTTACAAAATAATAAAAATTGCTAACATATTAAATTCTACATTATGAGATTATTTACTACTTATGTTGTTGTTGTTAGGTGCCATAGAGTCAGTGTCTGACTAATAGTGACCCTATATACAACAGAGGAAACACTATTGTCATTTTTTTTCTGCTATTCATAGGGTTTTCAATGGCTGATTGATTTTTTGGGAGTGGGATGCCAGGTCCTTCTCCCAAGTCTACAGCACCTGGTGTTCCCTTGCTTAGCTTCCCACATCTGACAGGATGGGATGCCACAGAGGTATGGCTGCAGACATTTATTACTTATATGAGGTTCTTATATGACCTCAGTGAGGTAGGTGCTGTTTTCGTTCCATCTAAAAGATGAAGAATCCAAATCAAAGAGAATAAGTGATCTACATAATGTCCTGTGATTATTGAGAAGTGGACCTAGGATATGAATTTGTATCTGATTCTGAATACTGTGCTCTCCATCACTGTATTGCATCTGAAATAAAGCATTTATAACCTTTTTGTTGTTGTTGCTATTGTTTATAAAAATATATTATGAATATATTTTCATATTATTAGATAAAAAACTACCCCAAAATTGTTTTTAATTGTCCAGAATTATCATTTCCTTACTAGCCACCTATTATAGGACTAAAGCTGCAAGTATGTCTTCATTTGTTTATTAAATTCCAGTAATCATGCTATCCTGTAAAACATAATTAATTTCCTAAGCTCTTGATGTGTGGTGCTGTAAGGAAATATTGTAAGAACTTATTACCTCACCTCATCCACTTATGTCTTAATTCCCACATTCTTTCAATGTTCTTATATTAATTTTGAGCAATATCATTTTTCTAGACTTTGTCTTAATGTTCTTTAGACTTTTTTCCCTTTTTTCTAACTTTTTCAATAGAAAAATAAAAATTCTTTACTTTTAGCCTGTATGATGTGAAATTTTAGAATATATATACATTCTAGAATGGCCAAATGAAGCATATCAACATATACATTTCCTCACACATTTCCTCACATATTTTATTTTTGGTGAAAACACAAAATCTATTTCCCTACCAATTTTCAAGTATATGATACATTGTTATTTGTTACAATCACCACGTGGTACAATAGATTTATGTAATGTCTAATCTTCATTAGCCTGCAGCTGTAGTCCTGTGGCATCTGATCCAGTCAGATCTCGAAAGCTAAGCAGGGTCGGGCTGGTTAGCACTTGGATGGGAGACTGCCTGGGAATACCAGAAGCTGTAGGCTTGGGAGAAGGACATGGCAACCCCCTCCCAAAAATCAATCTGCCATTGAAAACCCTATGAACAGCAAAGAAGCACTGACAATAGTCTTTCCCCTGTTGTACAGAGGGTCGCTATGAGTCGGATACCAACTTGATGGCACCTAACAGCAACAACAATCTTCATTAATTCTTAACCTTGAGAATCTATATCCATATGATAAGAGAGTATATGAGGAATACAAATCAAGATTCTTCCTGTTTAATACCTAAACATCTATTCCATAGAAATGAAGCATGCCCTTATGCAAATTCTTACTTCTTAGAAAATCACTGTCCTGGTTAACTCATAACTTACTGAAGTGTGTAATTTTATTTTACAGATTTATTGGAGTAGAGGAAAAGTATATATATATATATATATATATATATATATATATATATATGGTTTTATTTGTTTTATTTATTTATTTATTTATTATGTATTATTTTTTTTGCGGTACTGGGGTTGAACCCGAAGCCTCACAATTGTATGCTTTGCAAGTTCTGGACCACTGAGCTACACCCCTGGCCCACTTTTTTTTGCTTGTTTGATTACTTTTTGAGACAGGGTCTCACCAAATTATGCAGACTGCCTCTGGTCTTGAACTTGCGACCCTCTGCCTCTGCCTCCCAAATCGTTGGGATTACAGGCTTGAGTCACTGCCCCTGGCATAAAGATATTCTTTTTATTTTTTATATTTATTTATGTATTTATGTATTTATTTATTTTTGCAGTACTGGGGATTGAACCCAGGGCCTTGCACTTACATGCTTTGCAAGTGCTGGACCACTGAGCTGCATGCCTAGCCTTCTTCTTTTTTTTTATTTTTTATTTTTTGAGATAGGGTCTCCTTAAATTATGCAGACTACCTCTGGTCTCAAATTTAGGATCCTCCTGCATCTCCCTCCCCAGCTGCTGGGATTACAGATGTGCGCCACCACTCCTGGCTCTTAAAGATATTCTTAAATTAAGCCACATGAAAGTCTCCAGGTTTGGACATTTTGCTCCTCCCACCTGACTTATGTGAGTTTATTCTGTTCTGAGGGTTCAGCTAATATGTGTATACCAACCACTGTAAATCCTTCACTCAGTCCTTTAATAAATCCTCAATTCTAAGTCATGGTTCCAACTACCTCATTTGCATTTCTGCTTCTATGTATTTCTCATGCCTGTAAATCTGCCTCTATTCCCTTGCTTCTGTCTAGGAAAAAAATGGTAATAGATAGCAGAAACTAATCAATATTTGTTGAATTTGACAGAACTGAAACTATCAAAATATACATCGCTAAGCATATTTTGCTTTAAAAGTAGCATTTTTTCTGAAGTCTAGTTACTTTTTACCTTAATTTACCCAGAATTTAATAGCATGTATATCTGTTGGCAATAATTTCACTCAGGCAAAAACAGGGCTTGTTTTAGTAAATATTATATTCCAGTAATGCTGACCTCAAATCTCTCAGTGCCCTTGTGCTCTATTTTTCATGGAATGTTCCTCTTTTCTGGACTGTAGGAATCTCATATTAATTTATCTCTATACTGGACTTATTAACATTCTCTAATATATTATCAAACTTTTTTGATTAATACACTTTTATGATGATATATTTGAAAAGATTTCTATGAGTTGTCTTAAAAAGCAACTCCAATGAGTATTTAGCCTCTCTGGCAGTCATTTTATGATAGTATTACCAATACCGCAAAGTCACTTACTAACAGTGTTTGTCACCAAGGACAATTCTCCTCCTGAGAAATATGCTAACTACTAAATAAATCCTCTACAAATTCTAACTTTGTCAAATATGTACATCAGTGGTATCTTTGCCTTGTATTAGAGAAAAGTACACATCTTCACTAGCAATAATATAATTTTAAGGCCAGGTAAGTATTTTATTATTTAGAAGGAAATTGTTAAGAAGGCCGGGCTCCACAAATTAACAGAACTATAGGTACAAATAGTAAAAATTTCTTTTAGTTTAAAAACATTCCTATAAAATGTTCTTTTCTAGTTACATGTGAAAAATCCCTAATACTATAAAGATGTAAAACCACCTTTTCTGCTGAAGAACAATTGAGAGAATAGAACAAAGCATAACATTGATATTTATTTGTTGATGTTGTAGAGTAAAATGACATGGGAACATATGAATTGAGACATTGGAATGAGAAATCAAAACTGGCAAATTCTGAGTTGACAATATTTCAGAATAAGAGGAAGTTTTACATTAGGGTTGCAGTACTTTGGATGTGTAGTCGATTGTTCAGCAGTTACTAATATCCTGCTCAAGGCTTTGTCTCCACTATTCTTTAGCATTTATTCCTTCTGTCTTATCCAGTATTACTGCAATGATCTTATAACATTAGAAAGCTGTTTTCAGGCAAGTGTAATTTAATCTTGAAAAGAAAGAATTAGAATATTAAAAAATTGGGAGAAAATTTTTTGTGCTTTTATTACCATGAGATATTTTATTCTGCACTAAAGAGTACAAAGAAGGTAAAAGAGAACAAAACATAGTTAATGTTGTCTATACCAAGAATATAGAAAAATGAATTGTCGAAATTAATCACTCTGTGCTTAGTTTTGGAGAAGTAACAGCAATTGTTGATGAAAATTATTGAAAGGGCAGTTAATGCTGTTGTATTTTCTCATAAGTGATACAGTGACAAGAAGAAAATTGCTGTATTTATATATTGTACTTGCTTCTTTTGTGCCACAAGTAAACTTTGATTTCTTTCTCAATCTTCAACCTCTGAAGTGGTAGGATTTACTTAAAGTAGCTGTTTTTGAAATTGTTTCCAATTACTTCAATGAGTTTATTCTTTTAGCCACCAGGGAATTTGATTTTCTGGAGGCATCTATTTGCAAAAAATTGGCTTGCTGATGCTTATGCCTGAAAGATAATACATCAACTCTGACAATATTTTTTAGGGTTAAGGGGAGAGGATAACTATTATAGCAGTGGTAGAACAGTGAATTTACCAATAGAAAATCTCTCTTATTCACTGGTGCAAATTCAATAGTAACCTGAACCAATTCCAGTGTTAGGTAAGTAATGACAACAAAAAGATTCACAATATAATATAACAGCTAAAGTGAAAATATTGACATTATCTTCAACAACTAGAGAATCCACTATTCCAAGACTAATGAAGAGAACTCATTGATTTACATGGTTGGTTTAAGATACAATTTGACTTTAAGACAATTAGAATATTCCTTGTGGCTGAAGGACATTGTAACCATAACAAGAGCAATGAAATTTACTATAATGTGCTTTAGTTGGGGTTACTGAAAATACTCTTGCAATTTATGTTATTAAAGAAAATGCATAGTTTTATTACCTAATTTTGTCAGATCTACTTTCAGTATTTAATGGGTTTACATTACCTAAAAATACCTTTGGTTTTTCATACACCAGTGCCCCTATTTATATTTGTCGTGGTTTCCTCACAGTATAATTTAGGGACTTTTCTTCTTCTACCGAATTCCATCCTTATACTACAGGAAGCAGTTGCACATTTTAGACTCAACAAATTGAAAGCCTAGTTTTTGTCCTTCTCTATTTGCCCTCCTCCTCATAAGGCAAAAATTAATGGAGGGTTGCTATGGGCTGGACCACCTGAAGACCACATTTCTGTTCTAGAACAATTCTTAGTGATCCAGAATCCTAGAAATTTATTCCCCACCATGAGTCAGGAACTGGGATTTAGCTCAGTTGGTAGAGCACTGCACTGCAGTCTCTGAGGTCCCAAGTTCAATACCCAGCACCGCAAAAATGGGAGGAGGGCCTGGCAATCCACTCCCAAGGCAATCCCGAAACAGTTAGCCATTGAAAACCCTATGAGGGTCGCTATGAGTCTCATACCGACTCGAGGGCACCTAACAACAACAACAACAACAACCATGAGTCAGACACTGACTGGAAGGCACCTAACAACAACAATAACATATGTGTATGATTGGGTTGAAGACATTCATGAACCTACAAAGGCTTGAGGAGCTGCTGAAGAACAGCTATTTGGGGGAAGATGGAGCAAAGACTTCATCTTTGCAGGCAAATGTGATCATTATCAACTGCATTTATGTGGTGTGAGAAGACATAAGCAGCACCAGAAAAATGGAACTTGGAATTGGTTTTCTATTTGTACACTTTCATCTGGAATGCACACCTCTATAGATATTAATCTATCCACAAAAAGAAAAAAAACAGAAAAAACACAGAAAAACTACCCAGATGATTTCAATGGCAAGGGATATCAAAACTACAAGAAAACCCTAATGACTCCCAAATAAAATATTTCCCCCAAATAATAAAAGATAGCTCCCTGGTATAATTTTTAAAAAATAAATTTGCAATGGTGGATCAAACTCAGAGCTTCACACATGCTCAATGAGGGCTCTACCACTGAGCAACACTCCAAGTCAGGATCACTCATTTTTAATGATTTATAATCAAGCCAATTAGTTTATTAATTATTATGCCTTTGTCTGCAACCATACCACTGTGGCATCCAATCCCATCAGATCTCATAAGCTAAGCAGGGTCCAGCCTGGTTAGTACCGGATGGGCGACTGCCTGGGAACACCAGGCACTGTAGGCTTGGGAGAAGGACCCAGTAACTCACTTCCTCAAAATGACCAGCCATTGAAAACCCTATGGATAGCAGAGAAGCACTGACAATAGTGTTTCATCTGTTGTGCACAGTGTCGTTATGAGTCGAACATCAACTTGGCAGCACCTAACAACAACAACATTATGACTTTATACCAAAAGAAATTGCAAATACAGAAAAAGTATTTAAGGCCATTTTCTTTTGTGATCAAGAGCCTGAAGGAAATATGAGCAAACTGAATTGGTAATTTTTTTAAATTAACACAATCTGATCAAAGATGGAATCTTGAAAGGAAATAATTGTTATTATAAGAAAATCCAGTAAAAGAACAAAGAAGAGTGAGGGTCCATATGTAGTAGGAAGATAAAAGAGGTCTTTGTTTGATTTAGGGGAGAATTAATCAAGGGAATTGGAAATCAATGAAAAATTGCATAAAATACTGCAAGCCATATTCTGTTCTGTGCTAAAATGTAACTGTCATAAATTTTCAGTAAGACTACTCTTCGTTCTCTCTCTCCCTTTCTTTCTTTCTCTCTCTCTCACATACATTTAATCTATGGGTGTAATTGAATACTTTAAAATTTTAATAAAAAGGAAGAAAAGAAGGAATAAAGAAATTAAGGGGTTAAATAAAGGAAAGAGTAGGAGAATTAAAAAAGAAGATACAGTAAAAATTAAAGAGAATAAAGAAATGTCAGAATTAATTAACAAAAAGTTAACCAAGACTGTCCATTTATGTTAGTATTCAAAAGTCATAGACTCCCTGTACAAAGGAAATAATGATTTATAAATTTTAATTTAAAAATTATTTAATTTGGATTCCACCAAAGCAACAAAAATTAAAACTAAAGGAAAGGACAAGATTATGAATATTTTTACATTTTCAAACCACCTTAAGAAAGGCAGCAATATAGAGCAAGCCTTATGAATTTATGAATTATGCTCTATAAAAGTCAAAGAAGTTCCAAATATAATTTTACTTCATTCTTCAAATAACTTGACAAGCTAATCCAAAATTCATAAGAATGTATGAGTAGAATCAAAATAATTCTGAAGAAAAATAAAAGGGGAGACAATGTACTGTAAAGTGTAGTTAACTAAATATTATTAACAAAGAAAGTCATGGAAAGGAAAGAGGAATGCAAATCCAACTCCTGAGTATTTTGGATTGTTAATATGTTAACAGCTGAAGTTCAGATGCTTCTGACTGCAATCTTTTGTGCAAATACATTTTTTAAAATTTGGCAGCTAGATACAGAGGCTAAATTCGACGTCATTTCCTGTCTTCAGGTGAAGAAAACATCACATGGATGTAGCATGAACCCCTCGTGGGATTTCAAAGGTGCAGTTCAATATTTACGTGGTTAGTCAACATAATTAAAGTAATTAGAGTTTGCTTATGTTTACAATGGGTTGAAAAATGTGTTCTAGGAGACAGAATTAACTATAAAAAATTGTAATTTGTATTTTCTAACTTTAAGATGTCTAAATTATCAATGTTAATATTTCCCTCAAATAGTTCCTACTTCTGTTTGAGAAGATACCAAAACAGAACATGTTAGCAAAACAATAATTGTGCTTTCCTCAATATACACTGTATGTCATTAGGTTACTGAAGCAATTAAAATATATACACTAGGTATTTGCCTGCAGCCGTAGCTCTGTGGTATCTGATTCCATTAGATCTCAGAAGCTAAGCAGGGTCGGGCCTGGTTAGTACCTGGATGGGAGACCGCCTGGGAACACCAGATGCTGCAGGCTTGGGAGAAGGACCCGGCAACTCCCTCCCAAAAATCAATCTGCCATCGAAAACCCTATGAACAGCAGAGAAGCACTGACAATAGTGTTTCCCCTGTTGTACAGAGGGTCGCTATGAGTCAGATACCGGCTCAACGGCACCTAACAACAACAACAACACTAGGTATTAAACCTTCACGTGTCTGTCAGCTTGTTGTGGGGGCTTGTGTGTTGTGCTGCTGAAAGTTCTGCCATTGGTATTTCAGATACCAGCAGGACCATCCATGGTGGACAGGTTTCAGCTCAGCTTCCAGACTAAGACAAAGTAGGGAGAAGGACCCAGCAGTTCACTCCCATAACAATTAGCTATTGAAAACTCTATGAATAGAAGAGAAGCATTATCAAATACATGGCTGGAAAATGAGCCCCAGGCAGGAAGGCATTCAAGAAAAGACTGGGGAAAACTTGCTTTCTCAAAGTAGAGTCGACCTAGAGCTGGGTGTGGTGGCGCCCGCCTGTAATCCCAGTGGCTTGGGAGGCGGAGGCAGGAGGATCACAAGTTTGAGACCAGAGGCAGTCTGAGTAATTTAGTGAGACCCTGTCTCAAAAAGTAAAAAATGGGCTGAGGGTGCAACTCAGTGGTCCAGCACTTGCAGAGCATGCAAATGCGAGGCCCTAGGTCCAACTTCCAATACCATTAAAAAAAAAAAAAAAAAAAAAGGAGAGTCGACCTTAATGATGAGAATGGAGTAATACATCTGGGAACTCCTTTTGCTATTATGGTACAATTCAATAAGAGAAGAAACATAGTCACTGCAACAATGAATCAAACATAAATAAAATCTTGTGCATAGCACACATGGTGGGTAGTGCTTCATTCTGTTGTACATAGGGTTGCCATAAGTTGGATCCAACTTGCTGTCCCCTAACAAGTTATTAAAGGTAAATCTGCCTATAGTTTTTTTTTATTATTATTAAAATATCACCAGGTTTTTGTGTTCCATTTGCTCATTTTTAGGAAACATCCAACTGTAATCTATAAAAAACTATAAACTCACCTCAGAATTTTACTTATTATCTATGAGGTCTCATTGTCACAAGTTAATATAATCTCTCCTTTTTGTAGCTTATTAATGTAAATTCTCCTAGCTAATAACCCTTATGCCCTATAACTAAAACTTTCTGATAAAAGGCATCTATCTACAGGTTAATACAATGGTAATTCCACATCTGAATTATCTTCCCAGTAACTCCTATAATTCTAAGAATTTTAAAAAGTACTTTTCTTCAGTCAATGCACAGAAGGAAATGAATGCAATTCACTATTCAGTCTCAGGGATCACTCATTTGCGGGGACCAGGTCTACTGTTTCAATGCCAAATAAGATGATAAAGAATTTTTTAGGGAAAAATAGTCTGCAAATATGAGATTTGCATTACTACTATTCTTAATTTCTGCATCATCTCCATGTGAAGAATTGATTTAAGTAAATTATTTCTTGGCTACAACTAATTTTCCAAATGTTTTAGACTTCCTTAGTGAAAGTGTATCGGTTTATGCTTGTTCCTTGTGTTCTTTTTTTGAATCCAGGGCCTTGCACTTCTATGTTTAGCAAGGGCTGTACCACTGAGCTTCACTCCCAACCCCCCTTTTTTTTAAACTTTTTGAGACAAGGTCTCGCTAAATTATGTAGACTGCCTCTGGTCTCAAACTTGCGATCTTCCTGCCTCTGGCTCCCAAGTCACTGGGATTACAGTGTGCACCACTGCAACCAGCTGAATACTAGCTATTCTATCTGAATACAACCAGTAAAACATAGCTGGAGGAGAAACTCAGTTGTTGAGCACATGCAAACCATGTGTGAGGCACTTAGTCAATCCTCCAGTAATATATATCTGTGTGTATGTGTGTGTGTGTAAATATATATACATATATGTGTATGTATGTATAAGCATATATGTATGGATGGATATACATATTATACATGCTTATATGTGATATATCACACATAAGGTTAGAGAAATAGAAAATGATGCCTGTTCTAGCAATGATTATGTCCTATATCCTTAAGTTAAAAGAAAACAAATTTTTATTCCAAAATCTTTTTTGGGAATCCCTAGATTATAGGATCAGGAGAAGAAACTAGACTATGATTGAAGTACCATGGTGATTTGTGTCAGTCATTTTGTCTTTAATTTACTTGGACCTTTGTGGAAAGAGAACAATTCTGTAGTAAAATAATGTGTTAATATGCTAACATATGACTAGGACACCCTCCAGGTAGGTGTTGCTTCTTTCTACAGTCACCAGCTAGGATTTAATGGCAATAGCTCTAAGTTCTGCAGGAACTTTTTATTGTAGAGATATCATGAGTTTATATAAAATGCAAATATCAATAGATTGAGGTAATTATGAATGGTTGTGGGGTTTTCTTTTTTTGATGATTTTATCCAACAGACTTGAACTTCAAGATTGTTTTCAAGATCAAAAAATGAAAACACATGATAAGAAACCAAAACTCTTAGGAAGGGATGAGAAAACTAGAAAACGTAAGTATAAAATAACTTTAATATTATTGTTTATTGTGGTTAGGCGTTAAGTGTTGTTAGGTGCTGTCCAGTCAGGTCCAACTCTTAATGACCCTGTGCTCAACAGAACGGAGTAGTGTACTGTGCCATGACCAGCATTATTTCAGTGCTTCTCTTCTATTCATAGAGTTTTTCAATGGCTGATTATTTGGAATTGCTTTGGGAGTGGATTGTCATGCCCCTCTCTCTAGTAAAATCCTCATGAGAGAATGTTGTTTGTTTATATATGTATATATATATATATATATATATATATTATATGTTAGGTGCCGTCAAGTCAGTATCTGACTCATAGTGACCCTCATAGGGTTTTCAATGGCTGACTGTTTGGGGATTGCCTTGGGAGTGGATTGCCAGGCCCTTCTCCCATTTTTGCGGTGCTGGGAATTGAACTCAGGACCTCAGAGACTGCAGCACAGCGCTCTACCCACTGAGCTAAATCCCAGCCCATATATATACATATATATATATATGTATATATATATATGTATATATGCATATATATGTATATATAATGTTGTCATATTGACATCTTATGCAGATGTGAATTATGTGACACTAAACCAAAAACTCAGAAGTAGAGTAAGAAAACCATTACTATAGGTTTCTTGTACTACTATGAAATCATCAAATTTGTTTTGGTAGACAAGAATAAGATAAAAAGCACATTGTAATTTCTAAAGTAACTCACAAAAATTAATAATATGGAAAACAAAATAAAATATCAAAAAATAAAATGCAGTGTAACAGTTGATGATTAATAAAAACAATGTACAAAGGTAGGGAAAAGAAAAGACCAAATCAAAGAATTAGAAAGCAAACACTGTTTGACTTAATCTCAAACATATCAATAATTACCATGAAAATTATAATGCAGATACTGTCAGATTGGATATGAAAGCAAGACTCCATTGTATGGTGTTCACAAGAAAATCATTTTAAGCATAAATATGCAATAGTTTAACAAAAGGAATGGAATGATATGTATATTATATTCAGTATACATATAAGAAAGCCAGGATGCTTATACTAATGTCAGACAAATTGTGAAATATTTTATCCCAATAGTTTATCAAGCAGCTACACCTAAAAATGTCATATCATGGAAGTATACAGTATATATTAGGAAAAGAAGTAGGTGAATAGTCAGTAAATTTTTCCACATGAAAATGTGAGAAAACAAATAGCAAGATATCAACATTTCATAAGATAGAAAATATAGAAAAATTAAAATTATTTGTGAAATAGCAAATGTACAAGGATAAATATTATGAAGAAATAAAAATAACTTACTAAAATATTAATGAAATTAATGAAATATGAATAATAGTGAAAAAACAGAAATAAGTTAGCAATATCAAGAATAACAAAAGAGACTTCCTTGCACAAACCATGATAAATAGCAGTAGTTTAGGATAAACATTTTACCAGTCGACTAACAATTACACAAAATAAGTGTTTAAAAGTTGCAATATGCAAATATTAACAAGAGTTAAAAACTGAATATCACTAAATCTGTTTATCATAGTAGAGTTAATTAAGAATCTTTACCTATCTCCCTTGACACACAACATACACACACTCACCCTCCTACCCAGGTATTTTCACCAGTAAGTTCAACTGTTTAGTGAAGAAATGATGTCAGTATCATACAAACTCTCAAAAAACATTAAATACTCTATGATTATTTTATAAGCCCTGTATAAACCTGCTACAAAATCCCCAAAAATATTCTCTAAAAAAGATTAATATGTGTATAAAGCTAACTGTAAAATATTTAAGAAATATTAGCAACTGGAAGCCAGGCACAGTGGCACAGGACTATAATCTCAGCAACTCAGCAAGCGGATACAGGGAGATTGCAATGACTGGAGGCAACCCACATGAGACCCTCTCTAAAGATAAAATAAGATGGGAATGCAGCCCAAAGGTAGAGGACTGCCAAAATTCTACAGCACTTCCACATTTAATTTCTTTATGTCTTTACTAGTGTTGTCCTTCAGGAAGGTGATTTAGAACATATACATTTGAAGTAAATGGATTCAGGTATTTTAGATACTAATGTTGTTGTTTGCTGTTAGTCTGACTCATAATGACCCTTTGTACAACAGAACAATACACTTCCCCAACACTCTGTCATGCCCCTCATTTTGTCAGTGCTTCTCTGCTATTCATGGGGTTTTCTATGGCTGATTGTTTCAGGAGTGGACTGACACGTCCTCCCATTTCTGCAGTGCTGGGGGTCAAACGTACAGTCTCAGTGAGGGCAGAGCAATGTTCTACCAATTTAGCTAAACCCCAGCACTTTAGTCCCAGTGGTAATAAGAAATTTGAAGTTTTTCCTTTGTAACACATCTGTTTAATCTGTCATTCAAAATTTGAATAATTGATAGTGCCTTCTTATTAAACTGTGTGTCCAAAAGTTTATATTCCTTCTGGATGTAAATTTTAAAAGTATATTGTATATGGTATTCAGTATAATATTTAATCTAGACTGTCTTTAAGCATTAATGATCTTTCTAGTTCGTTTCTTTCTCCATTTCCCTCTCTCTTATTTTTCATTTTTTTTTTGTCTGATGATTTTATTATCTTCAATTGCCCTGCTTGGAACTACTTCAAGTGGTGTCACATAATCTAGATCATCCCATAGCTCCTATACTTTTTCATACTGTCCAATGTGAGCGCTGTACTCTAAGAAATAATTCACCCTGTGAATACTAACTAAACTAAATCTTCTGGTTTTCTCTTGAGTTATTACTTTTTTCTAATTGTATTTCTTGCTGGTTTTCCTTGAATGGCTGTTCATTCTTGTGTTTTTATTTTTCATATTGAAAGGAGAAGAATTACATGTTTTTTCACCAAGTTCTTGGGTGAAGAGTCCTCTGTTATTAATCTGTTTTGCTAATTATTTTGTAGGGGAAAGGAAATAATTATTGAAAATATGAAAGAAATTTGTATGTTTTCTGGATTGCTGCATAAAAAACTCTAATATTAATGTGTAGTGAATAGCCTATCTGGATGTTGTTGTCATTGTTAGGCCAAGAAAATATCAGAATAAGGGGAGCCACCCTTCAACATGGTTTAGCAAAAGGTCTCCAAATAATTTTGGTTTCCTTTTATTCTTGCACATAAGTACTAGGTAGTTTACATCTCTTGGTGAAGGACTTGGAGCAAATTGGAAAAAGAATTTTTGGATATGAACTTGCAATTATTTCTTCTTTTTTGCTACCAGCCTAGATTTTAATTGGCCCTTTACACTGACTCTTATCAGGAAGATCAACTATGTTGCTTTCCCTTTGTGTTTACAATACAGAGTACAGCTTTCTCTGTTCTATATAACTGTAGATTTTTCCCACTACTTTTTCACTTCTAGAAAATTACCAATATACAGGTTACCCCTCCCTTGTGATTCACTACCACCATCCCAGTGAAGAATGCTGAGAGAACATATATATCCTGACAACAGTTTTCAAGAAAAAAAACACAAAACCTAGCCCACAGGATTTAACAAGCTGGATGATTTGACTTGTTATCAGAATTCCTGTGGCTGTAATAGTCTCCCAATATAAATGAAAACAATAGTTCTATCTAATGAAATTGAATCCAAATATTTTGAATTTATCCTTTTGGAAAAATCACTTCTCAAAGCCAATTTTCATATCTTCTAAAGTATATTAATGGGAGAAGGATATGGCAATCCACTCCCAAGGCAATCCCGAAAATAATCAGCCATTCAAAACCCTATGAGGGTCGCTGAGTCGGACATGACTTGATGGCATGTAACAACAACAACAACAAAGCATATTAATATCATAGTACTTCATGGAGAGGCTAATAGGATTAGAACAAATAAGGCATATAAAGGAATTTAACATTTTGTGTGTTACTTCGAATAAACTTTAAGGATTAATATCATTATCTATTATTTTTCTCACTCACTCTGTGTTTATTTGTTTGTTGTTTGTTTGTTTGCGGTACTGGGGGTTGAACCCAGGCCTTCACTTTCATGCTTTGCAAGTGCTGGACCACTGAGCTGCATGCCCAGCCCATGTTTTTTACTTTTTGTAGACAAGGTCTCACTAAATTATGCAGACTACCTCTGGTCCTGAACTTGAGATCCTCCTGCCTCTGCCTTCCCAGCTGCTGGGATTAGAGGTGTGTGCCACTGTGCCCGGCTTCCCTTTCTCATTCTTTTGCAAAATATTGTGGATTGCAACAAAATTTGAAATAAACATTGCTCGTCCTTGATAGCTTCCTATCCAAAGTTATGCATGTAGACAATATGTTGTTTGTTCTTAGGTGCCGTGGAGTCAGGTCCAACTCATAGTGACCCTATGTACAACAGAATGAAGCACTCCTCTCCATGCTGTGCATGTCCTGCACTGTGTCTGTGCTTCTCTGCTATTTATAGGTCTTTTGATGGCTGTTTGTTTTCCGTATTGCTTCAGGAATGGATTTCCGCATTCTTCTTTCATTTCTGTGGTGTTGGGGATTGAACTCAAGGCCTCAGAGAGCTCAGAGCTGGACTCTACCAACTGTGCTAAATGCCAGTCCATGTAGAAAATTATTGTAGCTAGGCGCCATCCAGATGAGACCAACTCATAGTGACCCTATGTAAACATATGAAATACTTCCCCACATTGTACCATGCCCGGAACTATTGTGAGTGCTTCTCTGCTATTCATAGGGTTTTTAATGGCTGATTATTTCAAGAGTAGGTTGCCACGTCCTTCTCCTAAGCCTATAGCACCCAGTTTTCCCAGGTGTTCTCCCATCCAAGTACTAACCAGACCCAATCCTGCTTAGCTTACAAAATCTGAGATGATCCATTGCCACAGTGGTAAAGCTGCAGACTATGTAGACAACAGTTTATGTAATAATCATATTGCTTTAGATCCCTCACTTACCAGCTCTAAACTCAGATTTAGCCTTCTATGTAAAAACTATACTGTTGTTGCTGTTGTTAGGTGCTGTCGAATCAGTTTCAACTCATAGCCACCCTATATTCAAGAGAACGAAACACTACTCAACTCAATGCTATACCATGCACATGATCCTTCTGTTTGAGCCATAGTGGACACTATATTTTTTTCTAATTTTGAATTGTGTCACATCAAAAAAAAAAAAAGAAAAAAGAGTCAGAAGTGCTTTCTCCATTACCATCATTAAAGTCAACTCTACTTTAAGGAAGGCAACTTTTCCCCATAGTTTCTTGATTGTCTTCCAGCCTAGGGGCTCATTTTCACCACAGTATTTGACAGTGCTTCTCTGCTCTTCATAGGGCTTTCAATAACGAGTTATTTTGGTAATATTTTTTCTTAGTCTGGAAGTTCAGCTGAAATCTGTCCACCATGGGTGGCCCTGCTCGTATCTGAAATACCATTGGCATAGTTTTCAGTATCACAGTAACAAGCAACCCCTCACAGCAGGACAAGTGGGAAGACACATAGGGGACTTAAAATGTAGTCTCTAATTATTTGCAACTCACTGTCTGTTATTAGTTAACTACTTTGTTATGATCTACCTAATTTGCTATTTCCTGTTCGCTACTAATTTTCCAAAATTAAAATGCAATATATCAGTGTATAACTTGGAATTCTCAAAATATGTTTAATTTTCCCATCCTAAATGCATATAAAATATCTGGTACATAACATGAATGGCCTCCCATGGTCTTTGCAACATAAAATGAT
This sequence comes from Pedetes capensis, assembly GCA_007922755.1. Classification (NCBI taxonomy): domain Eukaryota; kingdom Metazoa; phylum Chordata; class Mammalia; order Rodentia; family Pedetidae; genus Pedetes; species Pedetes capensis. The sequence goes on along the minus strand of VMDO01012969.1, from coordinate 19,288 downwards.
GATGTTTATTATTGTTGATTCATTCTTAATAGCTAATGCTTAGCTATAACTGAGAACATTCTCCACACCACAATTTGATTCATTTGCTTATTCTTGAACATAACTGAAAAGTTAATCCCTTGCTCTCCTCTGTTCACAAATTATAATCAAGAAGCAAATCTTTCACTGGTTAAGTGTATCAAATGGAAGGAAATAAATGAATGGTAACTAACAAGAACTATATGAAGTTCTATGACTAAAATGGCTCTAAGAACTGAAGTGTCAAGTTTTTCCTTTAGTTTTTCAAAATTTAAGCTCCTAGCTACCCTAGATGTTTCCATCTGAGAACATTTATAAATGCTCGAAGAAGAAAATACCTTAGAATATTTAATAGGACTTCACTTTATGCCATAATACATACTTGATAAAGACTAGAAGTCAAAGACAAATCATGTATAAACATTACTGAAGAACATATAAGGTTTTTATCAATCAACTGAAAAATAAAATAGACTAAGATTTCTACGTAAGTTCTTACCAATGACCAATTAGGAAAATAATAGAAAACAATTTAGTTCATAATAGAAATCCATAAAATATACAATTAAAAGGTTGAAAGTATATAGGATATTTATACAAAGAAAGCAGCAATTAAACATATGCAAAGACATAAAAAAAAACCACTTGGAAAGATTATTTCCAATCACATTTATGTCTTTTTATTCTCTCATAGAATCACAACAATTTTAAATAAAACTGATAGCCACTCACATTTTATTTCATGCTCAATAGAAGTACATCCAATATTTTACATTTTAAGTATGATAGCATTGTTTTAGTGTAAAAGCCTTTATATTAAGCCACATATTCTAAATGGTTTAAAAACAATTTTGGTGTTATTCTTATTGTTTTTGTTTTATTTCAGGAGTACTTTAGCATACTGTATTATAGTTCCCAGATATATTCTACGCTTCCTGTAAGAGGATTCATCCTAATTCAGTGCCCTATCTTATTAGTGCCATTTGTGATAGGAGTATTTTCTGTCCCACTAGTGACAATCATGGATTTGTGATGCACTTGATAAATGATGCCTGAGAAAACCCGATGTGTATATGTGAGAGCAGCAGGTTTAAGAACCATTGAATTCCTATCAGTTGTCTCTTTTTTTCCTCTGTTAAGAGGATAGCATGTTCCAAATAGGGTGCTCCTATAGCCTAGGCTTTGAAAAAAGAAAATTGATGTAGCAGACCCAAGAGACCTGAAGTTGCTTACATGTTACATAAAGATGGGACAGATATTTGTTATTTCAAGCCCCTGATATATCAGAGCAGTTAAAAATTGGCAATGTACTCTTGAATTTGATTGTAATATGCTTAGCATCAATAAGTGCATGAAAAGAAGTCTACCTTAAGTACACAATGGTCATCAATGTATTCCTAATTCAAACCACATTCCAGTTCAAGGTTAAATGATATACCATGATAAAATATTCCTGTAAGTCAAGAGTATGAATTATAACTTGTTAATACTATGTTTTATTTAGATTTCCCATATTTTCCTATGTTCCAAGGAGTTTACAGATTCTGGGAATTATATATCAATTAAAGTTTGAAAATGGTCATCTTTGAAAATGATCTTTGTCTTCTTTAAAGTTCTTAATTTCACTTCAACATCTAACAATTCTCAAGTTTAAGTGTTAAGTCACTTAAAAATGCTTTTAGAATGATGCATTCTAATTCTTAGTGCAGCAATATCATAAAATTGTAACCTTTAAATCATGTTATAGTGCTAAATTGTCTGCTTTCCTTACTGGCATCCTCCTATGCATGTCCTTGGCACTTAACTTTTCTGTTAGTTCCTTCAGCTGCTTCTGGTGGTTCAAAAAATCTCCTGAGAACCACATGTACAATAGCCTCTCTCTCATTATGGTCTTTATTATTATGGGGTAGAATGGGAAGGAATATATTTCTTTCATTCTTTAGTTATTATTTTACCATGTTTCAGATTAGATGAAAAGGGAAATGCACATATTCAATTTACCAAATTTATTAAAATTATTTTCATAATATCGTATTGCTTGATTTCAAGTGCTAGATTAAGTGGTCTGTTGTCTGTCCTAGATCTCTTGAAATTCCAAAGTGGAATAGTTACTCTTCCTTTGTACTCTACTGGCACTTTTTTGTCATCCTAATATGGCCATCATTCCATTATAATTAAGCTATACTGGACATATTTACCCTGGCTTTTAAACTGTTTTTTACTCTATAACTTCTTACCCATGATAGAACACCATCTGGTATATGGTAGATGCTCAATTTTTGCTGAAGTTAGTAGGAATCCAGGAATTTGATATTCATCATCTCATCCTCTCCAATGTATTGAATTGGTGCCAAATTATACACAGATATGTAGAAGGAGTAAGAGAACTTTGTCAAACTTCAAAGAGTTAATTTCTTTACTTTCTTCAAAAAAAATATTTGGATTAATATTTGAGGACAGTGAGTGCTTCTCTGTCCTTAGATTTCTGGCTATAAAAATGTAAAGCAATTAGACAGCAAAGTATAAAAATAAAGAGACAAGCCGTTCTACCTATTTCCCTAATAGTGTTTACACTGTCACTGTAGGGGACTTTCATTTATGAGAACATGATTCAAGTTCAAGAAGATAATGGGAAAACTGGAGGATGGCAATCAGGAGTTGGAGAAATTACTAAGAGATTTCCATGGGGATGAAGATGGGCTGGGTAAGTCAGCCTTGGAGACAAATCTGCGGGTATTATGCAAAAATAAAAAAATAAAAAACACAAACAACCACGAAGAAACAGTCATATATATGATCTAGTTAATTTTATTCTTTTCCTTGTTCTATATTGTCATTCCCTGTTAACCCCATAGTGTCCATAAAACTTGGTTAAATATAACTTGGTTCTGAGGAATGAAAGATGATCCTAAATGTAAAATAAAATCAAAGCTAAAAAGGGAGAGTTATAGAAATCTGGAAACGATGGTTAAAATATTGTCATCCAGTCAGTCAAAAACTATTTTTCAAACACTTAATATGAACCAAGCACTATTCTAAGGTAATGGAAAAAGAGCAGTGAAATAGACAGACACAGTTTCTATTTATAATTTACTCTGAGCAATAGGTATTAGACACATAAGGCTAAATATCTAACTATATTCTAAATTTCAAGATATTCTACTCATGAGTCAGTATGCTACAATTATTATGAATGCTGACTTTAGCAATGAAAGACAAAGGCAAGATAAATCATGCTATACAAGTCATAAAATATACGATTGAATTTTAAAATAAGGAATCTTGCCAAACCCCTGTAGCTACAGATTTATGTACCACTTACAATAAATATCTATCAATAAAACTAATCATTTTACTTCCTTTTGGGACAGGAATTTATATTGACGTTATTCTCACTGATGGTTATGGCAGATACCTGCTGACTTCACATTCTGAGCTACCATTGCCTATCTAAGCCCTGTAGCTGCCACTTCAGGGTTCAATTACCAGCACGCTTTACTGAGAAGCAGCAGACATTACTCAGAATTTAGGATGAGTCAGAGAAGAATTTAAAAGGTAAATTCACAAGAAGGTTTTAGGGTGAGGAATTTCCCATGAGGTATAATACATGGAGGAAAAAGGTAGAGAAATAGATGTTAGGTACCATCAAGTCAATGTCCGACTCATAGCGACCCTATGTACAACAGCTGAAACACTATTGTCATGCTTCTCTGGTATTTATAGGGTTTTCAATGGCTGATTGTTTTTTGGGAGTGGGTTTCTGGGTCCTTCTCAAGCCTATAGCACCTGGTATTCCTAGGTGGTCTCCTATCCAGGTCAGAGGATGCTTAGCTTCTGAGATCTGAAGGGATTGGATGCCACAGTGGTATGACTGATAGAGATCTTGAAAAGAAGAGAATGAGAATGAAGACTATTAATACAAGTGAAAAGTATAAGTTGTAATCTAAGGAAACCATTGCAAATCTAAATAAGGGGACAGTACAAGTTTTTTGCTCATTTGTATATTCTTTGCTTGTTGGTCCTGCATTTCCTTTGGGTAAAACTCCAAATAGGAGTCTGCTATACAGTATTAATTTACTATAAATGAGTTAACATCATAGTTATGACTCTTCCTCTGTTTCATGGGCAGGAACAAATGCAGCTAAATTGAATTACTCAATGCTATGCTATTAATATTATGCCTTAAAAATGTGTTTCTCTCTCAAGCTACAGGTTTACCATTTTCTGATTCATCTCCATGTTCAAACTTCATGTCCTTTCCAACTCAATTAAAATAAAAATAGTGAAGAAATTTCTGCAGCTCCATAAAATTACGGATTCAACACCTATTATTTCACCATATATAACAGAGACTAAAAATGGAGATAACCCAAAGGGATAGAGTGACTCAGTAGAGTACCTTTCAATTTCACGTCAGTACTAAGGATCCAGTATAAGGCTACAGTAACTAAACCTGCTCCCAACTGTTTCACAGAAAAAGAGAAAAGAGGAGTTGCTCATGGTTTGAAAATTGTTTTTGGCTAGTAAATTCACATGACAGCCAATGAAAGAGTTTGGTTATGTTGAAGATATAGACAAGTGATTAGAAGAACTTGAGTGGTCTTCCTCCAGATTCTCGTGCTGCTAGATATAAGGGACTCGATTTCTGTTGGATTATTTTTAAATACATGATAGATGAATTGTTTCTCATATTATTTTGCATGACTAAGATGGAAATGTTAACTACTCTGATTTGATCTTTGTGCTCAGGTATGAAATTATCACACTTATCCATAAAAAATCTGCACCAGTACCATGGTGGTGTCTGATCCCTTCAGATCTCAGAAGCTAAACAGGGTCACGCCTCAATAGTACTTGGATGGGAGGAGACCTCGGAATACCAGGTTGTGTAGGCTTGGGAGAAGGACCTGGCAACCCACTCTCCAAAACAATCAGCCATTTAAAACCCTATGAATAGCAGAGAAGCACTGATACAGTGCTGGGCACAGCACAGTGTCAGGGAGTATTCCCTTCTGTTATACACAGGGTTGCTTTGAGTCATACCAGACTCGATGGCACCTAACAACAATAATAATACCCATAAATTTATATAACTAAAATAATAATTTTAAACATAAATAAATAAAAACAATATAAATGTGTGTTTTCTAAAGAGAAAGTACTTTAAAATATCTTTCAGATATGCTTCAAGTGATAAGATTGACAAGAATGGTCAATAGCAGATAATTGTAGTGACACCAACACTATAGATGATAAAAATCATTGAAGTACTTAGATTCTATGTGGAAGTCTGTGCTGTGTGCATTCTGTGTGTTTGAAATATATTTATAGGTAAGCCATTTCTCATTACCTGAGACCAAAAGTATAATTCAGTCTTGTTTTCTTCTATTCATATTCATAGGTAAAATGTAAATCCACACACCAGAATTTCTTTCATTAATAGACTCTGGGATGTGATAGAGAGAAAAAGCTTCTCCTAGTCATACTTGGCCTGCAGCAGTAGCCCTGTGGCATCCGATGCCATCAGATCTCGGAAGATAAGCAGGGTCGCGCCTGGTTAGTACTTGGATGGGAGACCACCTGGGAACACCAGAAGCTGTAGGCTTGGGAGAAGGACCTGGCAACCCCCTCCCAAAAATCAATCTGCCATTGAAAACCCTATGAACAGCAGAGAAGCACTGACAATAGTGTTTCCCCTGTTGTACAGAGGGTCACTATGAGTCGGATACAGACTCAATGGCACCTAACAACAACAACAACAATCATACTTGACTTGAATTTTCTAAACTTATATCTAACAATATTTTCTTTTGTTTTCTGTAAAATTTCACTAGAGTTAATCCAAATGAAAAAAAAATAACCTAATCCTTGTTGTTGTTGTTGCTTCAACTAGTGATGTATGTATATATATATATATATATATATATATGTATATATATATATATTTTTTTTTTTTTTGTGTGTGTGTGTGTGTGTGTGTGTGGTACTGGGGGTTGATCCTGGGGCCTCACGCCTGCATGCTTTGCAAGTGCTGGACCACTGAGCTGCACCCCCAGCCCTTTTATTTTTTTTTCCTTACTTCCTGAGACAGGGTCTCGCTAAATTACATAGACTTCCTCTAGTCTCGAACTTGCAATCCTCCTGGCTCCGCCTCCCAAGCCGCTGGGATTACAGACGTGCGCCACCACGCCCAGCTAACTAGTGATATATTGATAAATGCCTACTAACATATAACTTATACATGTTTATATATACTTACTTGCATACATTCAAATAGTTCACATAAGTAAATGAGCTCAGTTTTGAAGGCTATACTTCCTATTTGTCCCCTTGTGAATGGGCATCTCTGGGGATGGGTCTCTGTAATCTGCCAGTTTTAGTAAGCATTCATGGATAATGTAAGAGAAGTAAGGAGTAATCAAACTCATCCTAATTTTGGATGAGAAAAGTAAGGGTCAGATGGCATAAGTGAGATATCACAAAAGAGAGATATACTGATATACCCATACAAACATACACACACACACACACACACACACACACCACAAATAGAGAAGGCACTTGCCTTAGGCAGTGCTATTTCTTCTGATTTTTGCCCTGTGTATATTCATTTTTATATCTATTATGGTTTTCATATAAAATGGCCCCAAGAACTCATGTTTGAACACTTGGTCTCCAGTGGGTGGGGCTGACTTGGAAGGCTGTGGAAAATTAGAAGGTAGGGCCTAGCTGGAGTAAACAGGTCATTGAGGGTGTGCCTTTGAATGTTTCCCCTAGGCTTTTGATTCTGGTCTTTCTCTGCATCCCACTGCCATCAAGTGCTAAGAGTATGCCACACTCTCTGGCTACCTCTTTGGCCATACCTGCATCCATGCCAGCATGGACTGACCCTCTGAAACCATGAGCCAGATGAATCTGCCCTCCCTTAAGTTGTCCTGTCAGATATTTGCTCACAACCTTGCAGAAAATCATGCATACAACCTCACTGGGCTGTGTGATTCTGTTTGCTAAGGCTCTTTGGACTGAAATCTGCTCTGGAAGATAAAAGCAAAATAATCCTATCAGGATTTTGATTGGGTTGTGCAGGGGATGAAGAAAAATGAAACATGTAGGTGTTTCCATCACTGGGATCCAGAGTAGCCATCCATGACACTTCAGGCACAAGAATCCAAGTAATTATTGTTAAGGTGCCAATTTGTCTTAAAGGTCTGAACTTTCCTGGTTCCCAATATGTGTATCTTTATTCAACTTGTAAGTCCTGGTGGAAAAATCTGATGTATATGAAGTAGATCAGGTCATCTAACTTAGATGGGAGACTATAGCCAAACTAGGTACAGTTACATACATGTCTAACTCTAGCAATTGGGTGACTGAGGCAGGAGGAACATGCGTTTGAGACCAGAAATACCCTGTGTAATATAGTGAGACTATGTCTCAAAATTAAAAATGAAAATAAATGAGTGGACTGGAGGTAGTAGAGCACTTGTAAAGTGTGGGCTAGGCACAGAATTAAATTCTTAAGTATCACAAAAAGAAGCAAGAAAAGAAAGAAAGAAAGGAAGGGAGGGAGGGAGGGAGGGAGGAAGGAAGGAAGGAAGGAAGGAAGGAAGGAAGGAAGGAAGAAAAGTATGGCCAAACAAAAAAATCCAATAACGTGGACATGGCCCTGGGACAACCTAGGTATAATGAAACATATTCTGGTAAAGGGGGACTATTTGAATGGTGGCATTCAGTGGTAATTGTACAGATGGAAATTTGGATCTAGGATTGTTTACACAGACTATTCCTCCCAAGGCAGCCAATAAGCATACAAAAATGAAATTAAATCAGAAATCTTTAGGAAGCCAATATGGTTCAGTTAAACTGAGAAAACCAAATCCAAATTTCTTTGGACAAGAGCAGAGGATAGAAATGAAGTGTAATGTCTCACAAACTCAAGTTTCATAGCTATTTAAAATGAGAATAGAAGAGCAGTGTGACATGAAAGGAGCAAAGGACAAGCATTGCTGCTGTAGGCGGAGTGAAAGTATCTTTGATTTGCATTTGTTGGACATTACTGACTTGATGCCTGGTTAGTTCCCCTATGTCTAAATGTGTTTATAAAACCATTTTTACTTTTTTTTTTTCAGTACTGGGGATTGACTGTACTGGGGATTGAACCCAGAGCTTCACCCTTGAATGCTCTGCAACTGCTATACCACTGAGCTGTACCCTCAGCCCTTTTTTTTTTTTTTTTTTTACTTTTTGAGACAGGGTTGCTAATTTATGCAGACTATCTCTGGTCTCAAACTTGCAACCCTCCTGCCTCTGCCTCCCCAGTCTCTGGGATTATAGGACTGTGCCACTGTGCCCAGCAGCACCATATTTCTTAACAATTTGTATTGTGAAGGTAAGAAAGTTTGTACCATCAAGAATGATAGAATTTGATCTAAATGAATACGTGTAATCCATATAAAAGCTTTAGATTTTCATTGCCCTTTTAATATTACTGATTCTATAAGACCAATACTTAAGATACGTTATTTTCTGTAAAAAAAAAAAAAATCCCTCCTCCTTTGTTGTTGTTGTTGTTAGGTGCCATTGAGTCGGTGTCCGACTCATAGCAACCCTCTGTACAACAGGGGAAACACTATTGTCAGTGCTTCTCTGCTGTTCATAGGGTTTCCAATGGCAGATTGATTTTTGGGAGGGGTTTGCCAGGTCCGTCTCCCAAGCCTGCAGCACCTGGTGTTCCCAGGCGGTCTCCCATCCAGGTACTAACCAGGCCTGACCCTGCTTAGCTTCCGAGATCTGATGGGATCGGATGCCACAGGGCTATGGCTGCAGGCCCCTCCTCCTTTACCTATGCATAATTCATTAATAGCATCACCCTTTGTAACCTATGTTCAAATCTTAAAATTGGTGATATCACACAACTTGATTAGACTGGAAATACTTCTGCATGCAAGTATTTTACCACCATCTACCAGATAACCTGGGGCTCTCCTCTAAATTTACTACCATAATCTACATAGATAATATATAACTGCACAATCTTGCACATTGGCTTTATCAGGATCTTTACACCTTGTAATTCTCACCATGGTTAATATTCCATCTGGTCTTTTGCCGAGCTCATTTTTGTGACTAATGTGTGTACTTTGTAGCTCTCATTTTACATGCTCCATCTGAGAAGTCTCCCTTACTGAAAGACTGGTCCAAGTGCTCTTTTCCTCTCTTTGATCAAGCTTTGCAGTTTGCTCCCAAAGAATGTTTGACAAATTATCCTACTTAAAAGCATCTTTGCTTCAGGATAGATATTAATTGTTCCCTAAAGATTCAAGTCCCATTAAATACAACTGTGGCAACCAGGACTATTTTTTTAAAACTTGTTTCTGGACTATTCAGTTGAAAACAGTAAGAGATATTAGAATTATGGAAATGAAACATCTTTTATAGACTGCCTCTTATTTATTTTTCATTTTGCAATGAGAAACCAAGAAACAGAGGAAACATTTGATTTTTCCAAAGACACACAAGTACTGTAGGGGTTTGAGAAATGCAATGTCTTTCCTCAGGCTCACAGGATATTGTTGTTCTTGATGTCCTTCTTTTTGACTGCATTACAGCTCTTATCGATCTGTGACATCTTCATAGGTGCTTAATTTAATTATGAATTACTGCTCAAAATATTGCACAATTTGAGCATACTATTGTTTAATAGGCCTGCAGCTGTAGCACTGTGGCATCTGCTCCTGCCAGATCTTGGAAGCTAAGCAGAGCCCGGTCTCCTTAGTACTTGGATAGGAGACCACCTGGGAACACCAGGTGCTGTAGGCTTGGGAGAGGGACCCAGCAAGCCCCTACCAAAAATAAATCTGCCTTTGAAAACCCTATGAATAGCAGAGAAGCACTGACAGAAGTGTTTCACCTGTTGTAGGTAGGGATGCTATGAGTCATACACGGACTTGACAGCACCTAACAACAACAACTTGGTTTAATAAATCCCTATAGCAACTGATAAATCTTTATCTAAAATGAAACTTAGTTGAGCAAAAACCCTAATGTGAAAATTAGATTATTTTCTTAGGTTGCATTTTGAAATGAATTTGTGAAAGCAAAATAAGTTAACATTATAAGATTTTTGGTAATATTACTCTTTTTATTCTTAATATACCCCTTGTTTCAATACAATACTCATATAATAATCTCACTAGAAAGTTATTCTCACCACCCTTTGGTCAATATTTTTATCTATGCTAATTTTATGAAGAAAAGGGAAAAAAACTATTTTAATAAACATAATTTTCCAATGGGCTGGGATTTAGCTCAGTTGGTAGAGTGCTGCGCTGCAGCCTCTGAGGACCCAAGTTCAATTCCCAGCACTGCAAAAATGGGAGAAGGACCTGGCAATCCACTCCCAAGGCAATCCCGAAACAGCCATTAAAAACCCTATGAGGGTCGCTATGAATAGGATACCGACTCAACGGCACCCAACAACAACAACAACAACAATTTTTCAATAATACTAATTTTTAAGATTGTAGTGAACAGTGTTATACTCACTAGCCACATATACCTATTTAAATTTAAATTAACTAAAATTAAGAATGGTTTGAATATAAAATATCCCTCAAACATCATATGCTTTAATGTTGGGTCCCCAGCTCCTCGTGCTGTTTTGGGAGACTGTGGAAATTGGAAAGAAGGTCTCTGCTTGGCAGAAGTGAGTCACTGGGGGTGGGCCTTTTAAAGATTTGATCCCAGACCTATGGCTTCACACTCTCTCTGATTTCTGCTCAAGAAGATGTAAAGTCTTGTGCCATGGCTCTTGGCTCCTGGCTCCTGCCTCCTGCTGCTGCTATGTCTGCCCCAACACCATTATAGGCTAATCTTCTAACTGTGAGCTCCTCATAAATCTCTTTCCTCCTTGAGTTTCTTTTGGTTGTTTTTTCTGCTACAGCAATGACAGCTAATGGAAGGCTAACATAGAACAATTCCATTACAACAAAAACTTCTATTGATATGTGATTCTATGATATTATAATGTCCAATTTACAGAGATAGAGACTGGATCTTGTTGTAAGTCCATCCTCAAACATGTAGTATAAGGAAATGTCAAGATTGAATAACATCACCTAATTCTACTGTGTCCACTGTGTTAGTCTTTTTTACATCTTTGTGACAAAATGCCTGAGAAAGTCAACTTCAAAGGAGAAAAGATTTATTTTGGTTCATGGTTTTAGAGGTTTCTGTCAGTGGTTGCTTGTCTCCATTGCTTCCATGTCTGAAGCAAGGCAGAGCACCCTGGTGGCAGCAGAATGAGGTGGGGCAAAGTGGCTCACCTCAAGGAGGACAGGAGGCAGAAAAAGAGAGGAAGAAGCTATGCACAAGATATATATTTCAAAGACACACCATCAGTGACCCACTTCTTGAAAATAGGCCCCACCTCCTAATAACTCATTCAACTATGAACTTATCACTGGATTAGTCCATTGATTCACCTTCATAATTGAATCATATCTTAACACCATTTCCATCTGAGAACAAAGGTTTCAACATATGAGCCGTTTAGGGCCATAGTTCACAACCAAATCACAACGTCACATAGTGTTATTTCAGAGTGGGTATGATTTCAGAATGAACCTCAGGGTTTCATGTGCTGGAAATTTGCTCCAGTTTTTCAGCAGAAAGGTGGTGGAATCATTAACTAGTAGGGGAAAATGAGAGGTAACTAGACCACAATGGAATGCAACCCTCAGAAAGGATTTACATATTACTCATAAGACTGATTAGTTCCCAAGAACCAGCCCATCTCCTGAACTTCTCTGGCTTTCTTCCTCACCATATGCTCTTTTGCTCTCACATGCTCTGGGCATGATGCTATCTACCATTTAGTGAGGTAGAAGAGAAGAGTCTTCAGCAGAAGTCAAATTGATGAGGCACACAGTTTTGGACTTTCAGCCTCTAAAACTGTGAGCTAAGATAATCCTATTTTCTTAAAAAGTACCCAGCCTCAGATATTTTGGTATAACAATAGAAAATATACTAAGCTGACGATTTAACAATGGTTATTTTTTTCTTTTTTAAATATTGGTCCTATGGATAAATATAGGCTTTTTCCAGCCATTCAGTACTTTGTGTGTATTAAGTTGTTGTTCAACAGAATAAATGTACACTCAAGTTTTGGATATTTTTGGGGGGGTTGTTTTGTTTTGTTTTGTTTTGTTTTGAAACAAGTTCTCAGTAGGTAGTCCAGGCTGGCCTTGAACTCACTATCCTTCTGTCTCAGCCTGCTGAGTTCAGCTTTAAGTGACACCCTTTCTATATCCCTGTCATTAACTCCAAAAACTGAATTTTGTTTTAAAGTTAAAGCTACCTTATTACAAACTAAAATGATCAGAAATATGATTGTTTCTTACATATGTTAAGGAAAATTCTTTATTGACCTATTTTTTCTTTTGAGTAAGACTCCTCTTTGATAGGACAATTTCTTTACTTCTTGAAAAAAATGGAGAAATGAGAAGACAATGAAAAGGAGACATCAAATAAGACTGTAAGAGAAGTCTTTACTCAAAGTTCACAGTAAAATGTACACAATAGGAAAAAGTTGTGATAATCAAAAATACTTGAAGAGAGATAATCTATGAATGCGGTTAGAAGAATCATTGTAGCTTACAGGTTTATCTTCACAGTGGTAAGAAATGTATGGTAGTAAGTTGAGTAACATTGAACATAGGGTATAGATGCTAAATTGTGCTTGACAAGAATCTAAGACTGCCTTGGAGTCAAGGTGCACACCTGTAACCTCAGGATCTCAGGAGACTGAGGCAGGAGAGTAGTAAGTTCAGGGCCAGAGGCAGCCTGTGTAAAGTACCAAGACCTTATCTCAAAATAAAAAATAAATAAAAACAGGGCTTGGAGTGTGGCTTAGTAGAGCATTTGCCTACAATGTGCAAGACCCTGGGTTCAACCTCTCAGGACTGACTGAATGAGTAAGTGAATGAATGAATGAATAAAAGAATCGGAGACTGCTTCTTGTGACAAATATTGTTTTGCTTGTTATATATGGTGATTAATATACCTGGTTAATGGAAAGTTTTCTAAAAAATTACATTGCTGCAAGAATGCCACAGTTAAGTGAAAGAGTAAAAATGTACTATGTTAAATCCTATATTTCACTAGGCTTAATATCTTTAATGGGAGAATACCTTTACCTGTTTTATTTCTAAGAAACATGTATCTCATGGATTTAGAAAGAAAGTCATTTTTTTGTGGGGGAAATTCCAAGTATTGTTGAAAATTAACATTTGTGAAGTAACTATATATTTATGTCAAGGCCAATTATTAGGAATTGGATAAAAAAGTGACAGAATTTCATTTCCTCCCTTCTCTACACACACACACACACACACACACACACACACACTTGCATGTGCATGTGTATATGTATGTGCTCTCTTTCTCAGTCACATGGGACATTTTTACATGATAATAGTGACAATAAATACAAAGAGGTTGCTTTTTAATTTTTTCTTCAATATTAGGGGCTTAAATCCAGAGCCCCATGCCTCTTAGGCAAGTGTTCTAACCTGAGTTGCACCAACATCCACGTTTTTACTTTCTATTTTGAGACAGGGTCTTGCTAAATTGTACAGGCTGCTTCTAGCCTCAACCTAGTGATCCTCCTTTGGAGTGCACAGGACTTTTAGGAATGCACCAAGGTGCCAGGACAAACAAGTTTCCTAAAGAAGACTGTTTTAAAATAACATTTCAAAGGACCTATTTTAAAACACGAATTCCCAGTGACTATTTTCACAAGTCAGATTACATTCTGCTGGTCTCTTTCCCACATTTTAATTGTGTGGGACTAAGTAACAACCTTTGTCAGAAAGTTATCCAGGCAATGACTTTTAATGTCATTATCTGTATAAAAAAGACATTCATCACTTTGTTTTTAAACATCAGGAAGTTCTTGGGGTCTTACTACCCAAAAATGGAAATGGAATTTGTCTTCCCAATTACACTATTAAGTTCCCCTTTTATCCTGGTATACTCTTTTTTGTAGCCTTTTTGTAGCTATGTATTTCAGTGCATTAGAACAGAATGTATAGGGCTTTATAACTTTAGAAGCTAAGGAAAAAATTGCAATAAACATACTTGATAATGTATTCTTCAAGCAATGCCTTGCTACACGCTTGTACTACTATAGTTAGTAAAAATCCATAATTTTGTTTGAACAGAAGATCAGATACACAATAAATTATTATCTCACTTTCTATATGCTATACTGAAAATGTCTTGTAGGCTTGCAGGTTTGACACAGATTGTAGGCAGGTGTGCTTCCATGTTGAAATCCTCCGGAGATCATCCTCTGCCTTGAGGTGTGCTTGGTTCCATTTCACCACTTTGCCATCTGGGTAGACATATGAGGATCAGTTCAGCACATTTTGGAAATGATTATTATGGAGGTTATTCTTTTAACAGATGATTTTTTGTTTTGCCACTCCTACATAAATGGAAAATGGAAAATATGTTCAAAGCAGAGACAGCAATGGAGACTTCACATTTAAAATTTTCTCTACAGCAGATTAAAAACACTGCAAAATGAGGTTGGCAGTGTCCAGTTACAGCATGAAGGGCAAGTTTTAAAATAAGTGTGCATTAGTGTGATGTATGGTTCTCTTTGCCCCCAAAATAAATTACTGCCTTTGAAGATAAATGTAAATATAAGAATAAGCTGTAATGTTACTTGATAATTCAATTCTCCTTCAATATGTCCTTGAAACTTCTAACAAAGCAGCACAATATTTTAGAACAAGTTAAAGCATGAATTATCAAAGTGCTACATGAGACCAACAGGTTTCCAAAAAGACAACCATTGATTTAAAAAAATATGTTTATGTTCTTTGTTAACATTTCTTTTGTATATAGAAGTAATTTTATGTAAGGGTCAGATGTGCTTCAGCTTTAAAGTTCTTGTAGAAGATAGAGTTTACTGTTAGCTAGTTTACATACTTCTTCACAGAAAATAAGTGAACAATCCTATAGACTTCTCATCAATTTAAGGAGAATTTTCAAAGTAGAAATCTATGCTAATATGTTTGACTTGTTCCTTTCATATGGATTTTACTAAATAAATCAGCAGACTTGTCAAACTGACTTTAGTCATAAAGCAAAGAATATGATAAAGACCACAGCAATATTCAAAACTAAAATCACATATCACATATTTACATAAGGTTTGTGTGTGCTGAGATAGAGATTTTGCAGGCTGCTTTTATTCAATATATTTCTCTATGTAGTAATTCATAACTGAGAGTGAGACTTGGTGATAATTAAAGAATTATTTGGTTGTGATAAGTAGCATGTTGACTATTACTGTATGCTACTGAGTAAGGGCCATGGTGCTGGAACCCTAAAATGAGGACACACCCATCTCTACAACAAATATTTATGTATTTCAAAATGTCAGTGTCGTCAAGGTTGAAAACCCCTTCTCAGAAGCATATATTAATATGTACAAAAGTCAAAATAATTTATGCACAGGTAAATACTTAAGAATTCTAGAATCTTAGAGCAATCTTCTGCAATTCATTTATACACATATTTACATCTATACATTATACATATATACGTGTTTACATATGTGTCTCTATGTATATATAAATTCACATAGTCATACATGCAGATGCTCAGTTCTTTAAATATGTGACTCTAATTCATGCTTTGGAAAAACCATTGCTTCTTTTCCTCAGCTACTAAAGTATCCTGGATTCCTTATGTCTGTAGAAGTCAAAATCACAACTTCAAGTTGGTATACCATTTCACCTCCTGGTAATCACAGTAACTATATAGGACAATACTGGGGTTGAGTTCAGTTGGTAGAGTGCTGCTCTGCACTCCCTGAAGCCCCGAGTTTGATCTCTAGCACCACAAAAACAGGCAAAAGACCTGGCAACTGACTCCTGAAACAATCTTGAAACAATCATCCATTGAAAACTCTATGAAGAGCAGAGAAGCACCGACATCATGTAAGGCATAGTACAATGTCCTGGAGTGCTTTGTTCTGTTACATGTTGGGTCATTATGAGTCGGACCTGACTCAGCAGTATTTAACAACAACAATAAAAGCCTTTGTAGTATACGGCTCACATTTAGAAAAATATTTCTCTGTGTTTCTATCAGACCTTTGGTTCATGGATCTTTAGACTGCTTGACTTCTAAATTAGATATGTTTCATCAAGATAAAAATGTTATTTTCATTTATTAAAATATAATTGTTGTCTTTGACAATTCAGTATATACTCAAGCAGATTAAATTATGATTAAGAGACTGAATTGTTATAATTATGAAAAGTGCAGAGAATTATCCCTTTCTTCATCTGCACATCTTCTATCCATTCCTACATGGTAAAAGAAAAAAAAAAGAAAATCTCTGTAGACCTCTCATGCATCAGAATGGAAGCAAATACTACACTGTGAACACTAATCTGCCATTTAAAAAATGTCCTCATTTATTGTAAGTTTCTTTCTTGAAGATATATGGAAATACAACCTTGTAGGTACCACCTATGGACAGTAAGAGAAAAATTTAAAGAGATTCGGCTCCCATTTCTACAATGCAAAGTTGCTTACAACTTATTTTCCACCATACTTTTTGCCAAAGAACCCCCACAGATAGAAAGTATAATAGAAGGGATTCTACAGGGAAGATATTAAAAATTATGTCACAGATTACACACATCCATATGTTTATATGTGTTTTCATATTGCTGTTGTTGCTGTTGTTGTTAGGTGCCCTCAAATCACGTCTGACTTATAGCAACCTTATATACAACAGAAGAAACACTACCAGACACTGTGCTATGCCAAGCAACTATTGTCAGTGCTTCTCTGCTATTCATAGGGTTTTCAATGGCTTATAATTTCAGGAGTAGACTGCTAGGTCCTTCTCCCAACCCGATCCCATCCTGCTTAGCTTCCAAGATCAAACATGATCAGATGTCACAGTGGTATAGCTGTAAGCTTTGTTGTCAGGTACTGTCAAGTCAGGTATGACTCATAGCGACCCTATGTGAAGGAGAACAAAACACTCCCATATTCTTCCCCAGGCACACAATCTTATCTATGTTTAAGCCTATTGTTGCAGACATTGTGTCAATCATGTATCATGTAGTGGAGGCTTTTCCCTTTTTTTTTTTTTTTCCATTGACCTTCCACTCTCCCAAACATGATGTCCTTCTCCAGGAATTGGTCCCTCCTGACAACATGTCCAAAACATGTAAGATGCAGCCTGGCCATCCTTGCTTCCAAGGAGCGCTCTGGTTGCACTACTTCTAAGACTGATCTGTTGATTCTTTTGGCAGTCCATGGTATATTCAATATTCGTCTCTAGCACCATAATTCAAAACCATCAATTCTTCTCCTGTGTCCCTTGTCAATGTCCAGCTTTCACAACTATATGATGTGACTGAACATATCATGGCATGAGTCAGGCACACCTTCTTCTTCAATGTGACATCTTCACTTTTCAATACTTTAAAGAGTTCGTTTGCCACAGCTTTTCCCAATGCAATGCATCTTTTGACTTCTTCATTGCTGCTGCCAGTTGGTGATTGCAGAACCAAGTAATGCAACATCTTGGACAACCTCAATCTTTTTTCCATTTATTGTGAAGTTGCATACTGACCCAGTTGTAAGGATTTTTGTTTTGTTGATATTGAGTTGTAATCCATACTGAAAGCTACATTTTTTTATCTTCATCAGTAAATGTTTCAAATCCTTTTCATTTTCAGCAAGCAGAGTTGTGTCATCTGCATAACACAGATTGTTAATGAGTCTTCCTCCAATGCTGATGTTACATTCTTCTTCATAAAGTCCAGCTTCTCAGTTTATTTGTTCAGCATAGAAATTGAAGGGATATGGTGAAAGTATACAGCCCTGATGTACACTTTTCTCTTCTTTAAACCAAGCAACATTTCCTTGTTCTTTTCAAATAACTGCCTCATGGTCCATGTACAGATTCGTCATGATTATAATTAGGTGCTCTGGTGGTCCTATTCTTTGCAGTGTTATCCATTATTTGTTATGATCCACACAGTCAAATGCCTTTGTATAGTTGATAAAACATAGATACCCACCTTTCTGGTATTCTCTGTTATCGGTTAATACCCATTTGACATCAGCAATGATGTCCCTGGTTCCCTGACCTCTTCTGAATCCAGCCTGATTTTCTAGCAGTTCCCTGTCTACATATTGCTGCAGTCTAAACATTTCTAAGTGGTAGACTATATAATGAGTCATTTCTACTACCAATGTAAGCTATTTAAAGAATTGGTGAGCCATTCTCAACTTAGCATCAAGATCTATTTTTGACCACCATTTAGAGTGAATTGACCTTCACAATTTTTTACTTTTTAATTCTTTCTCATTAGAATGAGATCACCTTTGCCATTTATTTCCATGATATTTAGAAATTGTCTCAATATATTAACCTAAGAAATTAGACTTTGTTCTATATCTGTAGTTTTAAAATGTGAGTTATCTCAAAAACAGAAAATGTACCGGGAAGAATAACCAAAATTCAGTGAAAAATCATTGATAGAATGAGTATGATTTTATCCTTGCAGAAACTAGTCAGTAATACAAAAGTTAAAATTGTAAGAGGAAAAATTGATGCAAAATGGGCAACCATAAACATCAAAATGATGTGGCAATGCTCAAATATAAACCATATATATATATATATTTTACTATGTGTTCCCAATGTCATTACAAATCAAAAATAAAACTTAAAAATAAATTAAAAAGTAAAGAATTATCAAAACAGACACACTTTAACATAAGCAATATTGAAAAAGGCAAATATTTTGTGGAAGAATATTGGCAGGCAGATTGCAGCTGAACAGATAGCTGAAATCTGGACACTTAAGGAAAGAATTCATATATGATTAATAGCATAAAGGTAGAGAAACCCATTTTATCTGTTTAAGGAGTCATTAACAGGTTACAGTCAGGCAAAAATGGAAAAGAATGGAGAGTATGCTGAATAGTACAATATTACAGTAAACAATGTCTTGATATGAAAGATTGATTTTTAAGGTATGGTACAAGATAACCAAGGCTACTTTTAGGAAAGTGAGTCAGATAGTGGCATTAAAATGTATTGAGATGTACTGAATTCTGGGAGTCAATTAAGATAACTATTGCCATGATCAAAAGGGGAAACTACATGAACTTGAACATTCAGCTTTTAGAAGGTTTCACTATAATTCTGTTAAAATGAACC
>VMDO01012968.1:0-60066 GCA_007922755.1 Pedetes capensis | reverse complement strand
GAGGAGAGGGGGAGGAGAGGGGGAGGAGAGAGGATACAATGTGAAAAATACTTGAGAAAAATATTGTTAAACAAAAACAATTGATGAGGCTCAGTCTAAAATTCTGCATTTAATTGCAGACACAATCTTGACAATTTTTGGTAATGTTAAATTGGGACTTGAAAATGTGTGTTTAAACCTTTGGGTCCCTCTCATTTCTTTCCTATTTCCTCTGCCCCAGTGTGTCATGTTATCTTCTGTCTCCACTTGTGTATGTGCATCACTTTAATTACAGTTATTACTGTGTCACGTTTGCTATCACCCTCTAGTTCCAACAGCAATGTCAGGTCAATCATTACCCAATTCTTAGAATGGTCACTGTCTCATAAATTTTTTTAACTGAAATAAAATATAGAAGTATTGTGCTTCTAATCATGTATTTTGACAGCTTAGTTGGATGTTCACACTGGGAAATATAAATTGTTATTTTGAGCTGGGATATTTTAAAGTGTTTTATATTTTATTTATTTAATTTTTTGCTTTTAAGTTTATTAACAGATACAGCCTCACCACCATATGCATTAGATGTCTACAGAATAAAGCCAAAATTCCTTGGATTCTGAAGTGTAAATAAGCGTGGGACCTCATTAAAGAAAAAGAAAACAAAGTATAACATTTAAATATAAACTTAAGTACTTACTTAGAGCAGAAAAATATAGTAAAATGTAAATTTAAAAACTGATTTACTGCATGCATAATAAAATCCATAAAATAATGATTTTAATTATTTGTGTCTAGCATACTTCTAAAATATGTTTCTCTCCATTTGATTTTTTATTGTATTTTGGTTTCTTTTGGATAGAACTATTACTTTTACTTTTTTCCTAGAAGGTATACAGATATAGTTCAGTCTTTCCTCTTTCATGGTTGATTGAATTTTGTTGTTAGTATAATTGATAAATGTATGTGTTAGCTAACCACACAGATGCACTTTGGGCTTACAATGCTACTACAGGCTTTGGCCTACAAGCTCATAAATTATATTAAATTCTACTGGGCATAATTTCTTATAAAATATAAAAATATTTTTTGTGCATTTAAATAACATGTTGTCTACCAGAGTTTATGGACTCAGATGACATTGTTAAAAACTAATCACTTGTTTATACTTTTTATGTTTTATTAAGAAGAAAAATATCCCTCATAGTAGCTAATGGTTCTGTTTATTGGATACTTTGTTTGATTTGCATTTCCTACATAACCCCAGTGGTGTCTACAATTTTGGGCATACTGAAAAATGACTTTTAGTCCTGCATTTTTGGGTTTTGATATTGGGAGAGTTCTCAGAGTGGAATATAAATATGTCCTTGAATGCCAAATCTACTCTTTGACAGCTGCAACTCACATTGAACACCAAAACAATGTTTTCAGTTCAACACCCCTCTTTCTCTCTTTCTCTCTCTCTCTCCCTCTCTCTCTCTCTCTCTCTCTCTCTCTCTCCCCCTCCCTCTCTCTTCATGATACTTTGTGGTTGAACCCAGGCCCTTGCACATACACTGAAAGTACTATACCACTGGGCTGCAGTTACACAGGCTTCCTCTGGCCTCAAATCTGCAATCCTCCTGCCTATGGCTCCCTGGTTACTGAGATTATAGGCATGAGTCACTGTGTCCAGTGTCAGTTCAATGTCTCTTAATAGCATCTTAAAAATACCTATGGTCATACTACATCAATAGACATGAAGGGAAAAAACACAGCATAGTAAAAGTTATCAGTAGAAGGAGAAATAGACTTAACAGGAACAAAAGTTGCTTACATTTGCAAACTTATCAAGTATACATAACATGTTAGCATATTTCTAAGGCCCATCCCAGAGTTCAGAAAGTAGTGTAGTATATGCAATATGTTAAGCACTCAGTTGACTATTTCATGTATAATATCTTATTTCATTTACTCAACCAATCTTGAAATTTTAGAAATATTTCTATTTTATATAAAATAAAACATTCAGTTAAGTTATATGATATCCCAAAATTCTACAAGCAATAAATGTCTAAGCCAAAATTGAAATCAGGTCTGTTTCTCTGAAGCACATTAATGGGCATCACAACTGATGCTTGATAAAAAGGAAATTTCTGAGCTTCACCCTAATAGGCCACGGAGAAATGCTGCCTTATGTTATGCTACTCAGACATATTATTATCTATTAATTCACATCAAAATTAAATATGAACCAAGAATTTACTTACCAAGTTAGAATCTTTCACTTGACTTGCCTTTAAAATCCTTAATTAGGACTTGATACAACCATAAATAAAAAGTATGATTTCAAAGGGAGCCAAAGAAGAATCTCAATTTAGGAAAATTTCTCATACTATCTCCTTACACCTTAAACAGTCTTAGTCTTAATATGGGGCATAAATAATTAAGTGAGGCTTAGATCATCACCTGTGGATCTGTTTAGTTCCTGTACACATAAACTATTCCATCTTGATCCTTGAAGCAAGTCTTCACTTGTATGCCCTGGTCCTGTGGCTGGCATGCATGGGAACCTTTACTTTAGTCAACGGAGTGACACCAAAAGAAAGGAGCAAAAGGACAATAGCAAGCCAACAAGAGTGTCAGAGGGTTAGGAGAGCTAATGAGTGAGTAAATCTAAGGGACAAAAGCAAATCAAGTTCATTCTGGGGAAGCTGTGCTCAGCATAGTCTTTCTCTTACCTGCACTGTATTTATAGACTCAATTACTATAGGGAAAAACTGCGCTTAGTGTTTCCTTGCATTTTTAGCTACTGTCGAGGGGAACAGTACTCAGCACTAATTAAGACAGGTTTGCTTGAGAGTGGAAAGCCATAGAAACATGTCTGCCCTCAGCTGGCTCAAGTGAAAGTAGTCCATGTGCTCTGTCTAAAGAACTGGTGGACACATTCTTTATGAAGACCAAACTTTTCATTCATGAGTATTATTTTCTTGATATGTATTTTCTTTTTTTAAATATATATATATGTATATTTGATTACTTTATTAAATTTTGGGAGTGGGAACTGGAGAATTGAGCCCAGGACCTCGCACATACTTTGCAAGCACTGCACCACTGAGTTTCAGCCCCAGCCCCTTTGCCTATTTTGTATCTTGTACCTTGAGACAGGGTCTCACTAAGTTACACAGGCTGCTTCTGGCGTTGAATTCACAATGGTTCTCTCTCCATTCCCACAGTCATGGTTATTACAGGTGGGCATTGCTGTGTCTGGCTAAATTTTATTTTTAAATAGTGTATAATATAATAGATTAAATGATAGCATTTTTATACAGTTGTATACTTTGCTCTCATTCATCTTCTCTTTACACATCTCATTCCTTCTTTCTCCCTCCCACTTTTCCCATTCCCTTTTCAGATTGCACTTCTTTTACTTTTAAGTATTATGTTTTGTTATGTTTTCTGATCTACCTTCCACACAGGAGAAAGAACATGTGGAATTTTTTTTCTGAGTCTGGCTCACTTTACTTAATATGATGATCTCCAGTTCCATCCAATTTCATGAAAATGGTATAATTTAATTCTTTTTTAATGACTGAATAAAATTCCATAGTATATATGTATGTTTACACTCATACACACACGCATCACATTTTCTTTATCCATTCATCTGCTAGGCTGATGACATCTAGGCTGACTCAATGTGTTGGTTACTGGGAATTGTGCTGCAAAGTACATGGAGCCACAGGTGTCTATAATATATTGACTTAGATTCTTTTGGGTGCAAATCCAGGAATGGCATAGCTGGGTCATATAGCAGTTCTAGTACTGAAATCAGTAAAGATGTTTCTCAGAAACCTAAAAATTAAAATATATTTTATTTCATTACAATTCTTATCATTGTTAAATAATTTATTATTTTTCTATTGAAAATAATATATGGCTATATAATTCAAATTATCATATTGGACAAGATAAATACACAGAATGTTTACTTTAAAAAATAAGGACAATTTGGACATGGTGGCACTTGGCTATAGTCCCAGCTACTCAGGAGGCTGAGGCAGGAGAATCTCTTTAGTTCAGGAATTCAAGGCCAGCCTAGGCAACACAGCAAGACTCTATCACAGAAAACAACAGCAACATTAACAAAATAAGTAAAGATAGTAGCAAAACGCAAAGTAGTACACTGGGAGGTAAGTATTTCTATACTCTAGGCAAATTTTGTAATTGATTGACACTATATGACTTTACCTCCCATCGTGTCTGTCAGCAGTGGGGGCTTAGGTATTGCTGTGATGATAAAAGCCATGCCACTGGTATTTCAGATTCCAGCAGGCCCACAAATGATTGACAGGTTTCAGTTGAGTTTCCAGACTAAGGCAGACGAGGGAGAAGGACCTGGCAACCCATTCTCAAAACAAGTGTTCATGTTGTTAGGTGTCTCAAGTTGGGTCCAACTCATAGCCACTCTCATAGGGTTCTTCAGCGGTTGATTGTTTTAGGATTGCCAAATCCTTCTCCCTTTTTTTGAGGTGCTGAAGATCAAACCTGGGCTCTCAGAGAGTGAGGAATAACACTCTACCAACTGAGCTAAACCCTTGTTGTTGTTAGGTGCCGTTGAGTCGGTATCCGACTCATAGCGACTCTCATAGGGTTTTCAGTGGCTGACTGCTTCGGGATTGCCTTGGCAGTGGATTGTCAGGCCCTTCTCCCATTTTTGCGGTGCTGGGAATTGAACTTGGGGCCTCAGAGACTGCAGCGCAGCGCTCTACCCACTGAGCTAAATCCCAGCCTCTAAATAATTAGCTACTGAATAGTCTATGAATAACAGAAAAGTACTATCAAATACAGTGCCACAAAATGAGACTCCCAGACTGGAAGGCATTCAAGAAAAAACTGGGGAACAGTTGCCTCATCAAAGTAGCATTGACTTTAGTGACAGTAATGGAGTAAAGCCCCTGGGACCTTCTTTTGTTGATGTAGCACACCTCAAAATGAGAAGAAACAGTGTATGCAACAATTGGCTCAAAAAAAAAAAAAGATGGAGTATATAGTACAATGATGGGTATTGTTTCTTTCTGATCTACTTAGGGTCACTCTGACTGAGCCTAGCAACAACAACAACAACAACAAAAATATGACCTTACCGACTAATATGTTGGATTTATAATCTGGCTTGTTGCAGTTTATATTTGACTAGCTATTGCAAAATGGTCATTAAGAGTGATTGAGACAGATCTATCCCTTTTCTTTATACCAGGGGCTGTTGTGCATATATCTAGTAAAAGTCATAAATTCCAGTGAGCCAGATTAATGGTCAAGAATACTATTTTTCTGTATCTGGTTGGTTTTCCCACAGTCTACAATAAATCAGGGAATAATAATGCTCTTTTTTACTATGCAATGCTATAATTCTGACTGGATCCTACTGAGGTCTACATACCCAGTTAATCCAAGGCAAGCACAATCCTAGAAACACATTAGAGAAAGCGTGGGGATAGGAAATTATCCACGGAAAATTGGTTAGGTTGTTTGGTCTCCTTTAAACTTTTACAAAATGACCTACCTCCTATCCTACAACCCAAAGCAGTTATAAGAGAGCCCTCTCAAAAAAATTCTGTGGTAAGTATACAGGACTGATGGCCATAGAAGGTTCAATTTACTATACAATATTGCCAGATAAAAGTGGTTTTGAAAATTCACAGAGCTGGTTTTCTAACAAACCTTACCTTGTCAAGTTTAATTTACAGGACTAAATCCCAAGCATGGACTAGAAATGATCAACACTTTTTGGCACAAAATTCTGCAATCCATGTAAAGTCAAACAGCAAGCATGTATATTTCTACAAAGAATAGATACATCTGCTATCTGCAAAAATACACTATGGGAAACCCAGGTCAAGGATATAGAATGTAATTCACTGTTGACCACATCAAATTAATGTATTTTACCCTTGGAAGAGAAGAGAACTGACTCTAGTTAAAACAATCATTCTTTAGTGTTCCTAGAGCTAAATCCCTAAAGGATTCTTTAGCAATGTCTGTCAAATCCAAAATCTAAAATTTGTCAAACCATTAACGCATATTTATTGAGAGTCTACTATGAGCACATTACTTTGGAGGAAATGATATTCTGTTCAGTTAAGAATCTTTGAGAAAAACTGTTAAATAATCTTTATATGACACAGATTCTCAGAATAGAAGTCATTGCATGTAACTAGTTTAAAAACAAAAGACACACACACACACACACAGACACTGGGATTCATTAACTGTTATGCCTTATATGACTTTCTTAACTTTGCAATTTATCAGTTTCCTCTCTATAAAAGAAGTTCGCTGAGATTGATGTTTCCCAAAATTTTGTTTTTTAAAACAATAATACATTTATCAAGATGCTAGCAGGCATTTTGTAAAAATAAGTAAATGAATATAGGACAAACATAGAACTTTATTTAAATGTAGGAAGCACTGAGAAAATAAAATTGAGTAGATATCATTACACTAAGACATCTCAAAAGCTTCAATATGCTAATGTACATTTTCATTTTCAGAAGTGGTTCATTTCTTAAATAAGTCCAAGAAGCATGTAAGACATATGCATGGATTTCTTAAGTCTCTCCTAGCTTTTATAATGCGTAACTATATAAATTCCATACTAATGACTTACCTTCATAGAAATTTGGTTGACTTGCTTTCTAAGTAATATAATTATGCTCCAATTTAAGGTAAATCCAAGAAAAAACTGAATGACCAGTTGATGAACTGGAAGAATTAACACACCGAGGAAATGTCAAATATCATACAATTGTGTAGAATGTTTGACTTCTTTCTTTCTTCCTTCCTTTCTTTCTTTTCTTTCTTCTTTCTTTCTTTTCTTTTTCTTTCTTTCTTTCTTTTTCTTTTTTTCTTTTTTTCTTTTCTTTTTTTTGTGTGTGGTACTGGAGGGCTGAAGAGAGCACCTTAAACCTACTTTGCAAGCACACTACTAGTGGGCTACCCCGTACTTCCTTAGTGCCTATTTTGCTTTTTTTTTTAAATAGTGAGTCAGGGTCTCTTACGTTACACAGGCTATCTCTGGCCTCCAACTCCTGATCCTCTGCCTCTATCTCCTGACTTGCTAGGATTGCTGACGTGAACCACTATCCCCATCTCAGTTTCTTTCAAATAACATACAAGTTAGATTCATTTTTTAGGTTAACATGTATAACACTATAGCACTTTACATATGATGTATCACATTTTAGCTCAAAGTGTAATGTGTAAAGAAGATACACACAACAATGTTTTCTCTAACACTTAATGTTATAATTTTATAGGCACATATAATAACATGCCTGCAGCTGTAGCCCTGTGGCATCGGATCCCATCAGATCTCGGAAGCTAAGCAGGGTCGGGCCTGGTTAGTACCTGGATGGGAGACCACCTGGGAACACCAGAAGCTGTAGGCTGGGAGAAGGACCTGGCAACCCCCTCCCCAAAATCAATCTGCTATTGAAAACCCTATGAACAGCACAGAAGCACTGACAATAGTGTTTCCCCTGTTGTACAGAGGATCGCTATGAGTCAGATACCGACTCGACGGCACCTAACAACAACAACAATATAATAACAGACATTAATGAATGAACCAAAATAAACTGACTTGAAGTTAACTGAAAAGCAATATAATACCACTATATTATACTAATAGTGATAATGATAATAATAGTAACAATTATAACATATTTTTATTGAGTTTTGACATACAGGTTAGGTTCTGTGTTAAACATTTTAGATGTATTATTCATGGGTTTTACTTTTCTATATACTCTAAGAGATGGATAAAATTTTTTATTCTATGAAAAAAACTGAGTTTTAGGAATATTAAAATACTTTCCAAAAATCATACAGTTAAAATTTTTGACAAAGAGATTTGATATTGATTGAGCCATTTCTTAATTAAGATTATTGTACTGGCCAGGCACTGTGGCATGCATCTATAATCCAAAGAACCTGGAAGCCCTGGTAAGGAGGATCATGAATTTAAGGATAGAGGTAGCCTGTGCAATTTAGTGATACTCTGTCTAAAAAAAAATTTTTTTTTTTAATCTACAAGTGGCTGGAGGTTCAGCTCAGGGACAGAGCATTTACCTACCATCTGTGAGACCCTAGATTCAACTCCCAGTACTGTGAAAAAACAAAAACACAAAGAAAAATAATACCCAAACAGATAAAAGTGTTGTACTGAAAACATAGAAAATAATACTATTTATTTTAACAATATACATTCTTACTAGCGTGCTTCATGACATAATTTAAATGGCAAAATATTTGCTCACAATAACTATAAATTGGGGTGATTTTTAAAGTCAAATTTCAAGTCTGATATGGTGTCATATACCTGTAATCTCAGTAACTTGGCAGGCTAAAGCAAGATGATCACAAGTTCAAGGCCAGGGGCTGCCTATATAACTTAGCAAGATTCTGACTCAAAATAAAAGATAAAACATGGGTTGGAGGTGTAGCTTATTGGTAGAGCACTTGCAAAGTACGTGCATGGCCTTAGATTCAAAATAAAATGTACAAAATAAAATGTAAATAAATGAATAAAGTTAAATCTCTATATTTGTTAAACTTCCTGAAAGTAATGCCCTTATCTGATTTATTAAAATTTCATTAACAATCACATGCAGGAATAAATTTAAAACACAAATGTAACTGTTCAGACATTCTCCCTTTCTATTTCTTCACAGCTTATAGACACCTAGAGACTGAGTCTTAGGTGCTCTGTATTTCAGAAGATAAAAACGACCAGACTCTAATAGTGGAAGAGAATGAGAACTTGTTATTCTTCATGAACTTCTAATGAACAAGGAAGATTCCAACAATATTGTAGTGACCGTAAGGATTTACAAATCTATTCTTTTCTGTACCCAGAAATCACCTATGAACAGCACCATCCAAGCCAAGTAGAGCCCATTGAACCCAATGAAAAATAATGTTAGCATGAAAATTGGGGAAACAGTCTGAAAATGTTACTCTGATACCTCACTCCCATACAAGATATGTGCTGGAGTATTGCTAATCTACTATAATTTTAGTATCAACACTAGGGTGAAGATTTTCTTTCTCTTCTGTACTGATACTTACATCTATTTTAATAGCAAATACCAGTCACTATATTTCACAAATAAAGATGCAGAAATTAAAATATTTAAATTTAAAGCAAATACATCAACCTAAATTTTTAAACTGTAAACTAAATATGCAGGCAACCTAGAAGCATAGACAATCAAACAGATTCTTGAATGATGGAATGTTGCAAACCTAGAGATACAACTATAAACTTGAGCACCTTCATATTTTAGCCAAAATCAATCTTCTATGCAGAAATGTGGATTGTGTAAAATACTGTCCTTCTTCAGGTTAGAGCAGTATTAAATGTCACAGTAACATTGACCTGAACTCACCATTCCTTCCATAAAAACTCAGCATTTGAAGAGTCTTGACATATATAAGAATTTATCTCCAATCCTTCTGGCTCACATCCTGACTCAAAATTTAAAATTTGCCAAAAGGGTTTTCACTATCAGAAGTGTTTCTTAAAATTAGTGTGTGATAGAACCACCTTGGGTGCATGTAAAAATGATGGTTTCCAGTTGCAGCCTGGGTGTCAATGAGTCATTTAATTTTTTCTTATTACTTTTTTGTTAATAATTTTAAACATTTTTAAATACCAAGAGTATAATGCAATGGTTAATACATGAAATGCAATTATTGATATATTTCTCTGCCATTATATTGAGTCTTGGGAGATATCAGGGAACAAGCACTCCAGATAAGACTACCTTAGGCAGCTGAAAGACTGACCATGCTGTAGGAAACACAATTCTATGAATTTAGAAAAGGGACTCAGAGAACCACTCTGATGTCTATATCATTATGTGAAAACTATTTTTGACTTTGAACTTAAACTAGATTAAGAAAATGTCTAATGCTAATGACAAATTGTGTCTGACTTCACCTATCTTTTATAATCCACTTATTTTCTCTAAATGTTCTGCAGCTGGAATCAATTTGTATTCAAATAAAACAACCTTCTTGGTTGCTTCTAAGCATAGTGCCAGAACTGACATGTTTCACATTGCTTAAACAACCGATCTATAGGATAAAAGCTAATACTATTTCTGTAAGGGAAAAACTACTAGAAATTTTAACCAACTGAAAGAAACATACAGGTAAGGTACTCTAGCAGGTATGACATAGTTAAATTGCTTCATAAGACTCTTAAATATTTAATGCCAAAATCTATTAAAATAAGAATATTTTTAGTATTCCAGGGAAACAAAATATACAGAATATTGGATTAAAGGAAGAAAAATTATAGTGAGGAGTTAGAAATATAAAATAGGGGTGGAAACTGACATAAAATTTACTAGACTTTCTTTATATTATCTGGAAAGGTTATAGTGAAAGTCAGACTGAAACCATCCATAATTTTATCAAATATCCTATCAGACTCTTTCTTTGCTTCATAACATAGATAATACATACTGACCAATAGTCTCAAATATATGTCTATTGAAAAATATTTTGCCTACAAGAATATTAAGTAGAAGTAGATATGTATAAAACTCTGACTATATTTCTTTCATACTAATTATTGCTTTTGAAAAAAGATCCTCACAATTAATAAATATGTCTTATATATGATGAGCAGTAAACCAGTAAGAAGATTGAACATTTTACTCAAATGATTAATATATAGAACTAAACTCATCATTAATTATCTATAAAACAAGTATTTTTATGTGGCATCTATAGAAATACCACATAGGAACAAACATTACCCAAAAAACTTCTATTCCACAAAATAAGGAGTATAGCACCACTATATTTGAATACAATATTTGCAGCAGGTACTAGATCTTGTAATCTATGAAGAGTTCATTGTTTTTATCATCAAGTCTGAAAAATCTTAAATTATTAAGTGAGTCATGGTACATTGAAGGATTACTTTCTCATGAATTACTGAAACACATGATTGCATTAGTAACAAATTCATTTCACTGCCATATTTCAGGCCCAACTTTAACGAAATCTATGGTGCAGAGATAGACCTGCTGCAGTTTCAGATTTATTGATAGAGATTTAAGAGGTCTCTGCTGTATTCAAATTACTTTATATCCATTTAACACATTTGCTCTAATTAAAAAGTAAGACTTCAGTTTCTTGCAAGTCCCCCCATGTGTATACTGGGGCCATTTAGCTCAGAAGAAAAGATCAAGTGACAGATCAAATGAAAATGTTAAAATATAAATTATATACTTTAAGTTGCTTTCTCTGAATTTAGAAATGCTATCAGATTAAAGTTGAAATTTTAGTGAATCAGTCCTGATGTTCTTCATGTTCATTTCATTTCCCAAGCCAATTATACCTTACATAGAGGAAATTTCTAGACTAGATTAAGAGGGATAGGAGTTTCAATTAGTTCTGATTGAAGGGAAAATCACTTATTGTCAGGTTACTCAACTTATTAGTAGACTCAATCGAGACTGGAATGTGAGTACATTGCTTTATTCCAAATTCATTTGCTTCTCAAGTTGAAGTTGCAAATTTCCCAAACTCTTCATCGCACCTTTGAAAACAGTCTTGACGAGCTTGGATTTTGGCCTGCTCATTTAGCCTTAACACAAGACTACCTAAGTAGTGACTGTTACTTTTATGTTTTTATGTTTTTTTCCTGCCAAACTGGTTCTGATCTATATCAAGGGCCAGTAAATTCACTTTTTCTAAGTATCTAGCCAGAGGATACTTGTGTAGCCACAGCGAGGATAGGAAAACTTAATCACGTTATGTTACCTCGTAAAACTCCCAACTGCTCCAATGTATTCAGCCATAACTACAGTTGATTAGCTCATTGATAACATTTAGCTAATGAAAGCAAAGGTCTAGCTAGTTGCTTTAATTTGGTTTCAATCCACTGATTTCACTTATTCATTCATTCTTTTGCTTATGTTTCATAATATGCCTGGCACACTATCATGGGCATTAGGGACATTACTAAATATAAAGGAAAGAATACCTATCAGGAATCACAAGCTTACTTTTAGTAAATAACAAGACAAGCTTATGTTTTTGTAAATGTAGCTTTCATTGTAAAACTAGGTTAGATCCTAATGAAAAGTCCAAGCCAAGATATCTCTTCTCTTCTCCTCTCCTCTTCTCTTCTCTTTTCCTCCCTCCCTGTCCCTTCCCTTCCCTTCTCTTCTTTTTGCTTTTTTTATTTTTATTTTTATGTTTTGCAGTACTAGGGGAGTTGAAGCAAGAGCTTTGTGCATACTTTGAAGGCACTCTATAGCTGAACTGCACTCCCAGCCCCTACCCTTTTTAATTTTTCTTTTTTTATCTTGGGTCTCACTAAGTTATACAGACTGCCTTTAGCCTTGAATTTACAATCCTGTCTCTGCCTCCTGAGTCACTGAGATCACAGGTAAGGACCACCACGCCCCACATGCCAGATTTTTCTATATTTGAGAATAGATAAAGGAATAAAATCTGAAATCTATAGGTAACAAGCAGGTTACAGTAATAAAAGGGTTAAAAGAGGATGGCAGTTGACTTGAAGCTTGACCTGACTTGCAGAATTCCTGCCTATTGTTGCTAAATATGATTTTGAAGACAAATCGGTAAGTCTGATTTCTTACATGACTCTCATGATGCTTCATTTAATAATTGCTCAATTAAAAAACAAAGCACTGTAGAAAACATACATGATTTGCTTTTGAGATTTGAACTACTAGCTACCATTTATTAAATACTATTAAGTCTCAAATCAGCAAAATTATCGAGATTGCAGTTTGCCTGGTTTTTTAAACAGTAAGTTTGGTGAATGCTTTGAGCAGATTGTCTTTCCACATATGTGAATAATCATATTTATAATAACAGAAAAATTGCACTTAATATTTTCAGAAAGTTGCTTTTCATACTTAATTATGTTTTGGAGATTACACATGTAAGTGCATGAAGAACTCGGTTTGTTATATTAATTACTACATTATATTCTTTGACATGGAGTGTGTGCAACTATCTTAGGTATTTAACTTATTTCTCTATCTTGTTGCTAAAAACAATGCTTCAACAGAATGTATACTTTTATATACTTTTGTATATGTGCTTCCAGTTTACCTGCCTATGCATGAAGTTGTTGATTAAACTGCTCTGTATTTTGATGGCAACAAATTTCTTCCTCAAATTTTACACTAACAATTAATCCTGCTAAAAATACACAGGAGTATTTATTCCCAACATTCTAGCCCATCAGATGGGTAAAAAAATAGGTAATATAATTTGGTCTTCTCATTACTAATATGGAATTTCAGAATAACATATTCTTAGCAATGCTTTATGTTTATTTTATGCATGTTATACACCCATATTTCTGATTTTCTACTAGCTTAATTCTTGTTTTATCATGAAAGTGTATTAATAATACACTTTGGCCATTAATCCTTTTACTTCATATGCTTCTAATACTTTATCATGCTACATTCTTTTCTTTTTTGTTTAAAAATGTTTTGTCAAATGTACTGTGGATTTTTATAATGGCATCAATTTTTTTTTTTTTTTTTTTTTTTTCGGTACCGGGGGTTGAACCCAGGGCCTCACGCCTGCATGCTCTGAAAGTGCTGGACCACTGAGCGGCACCCCCAGCCCATTTTTTTTTTTTTTTACTTTTTGAGACAGGGTCTCGCTAAGTTACACAGACTGCCTCTGGTCTCGAACTTGCGATCCTCCCGCCTCCGCCTGCCGAGCCGCTGGAATTACAGGAGTGCCTCACCATGCCTGGCGGCAGGCCTCAATATTTTTGTTAGAGTCCAGAAGACCTTATCACACAATTATTACATTTTGCTTTAGTGTTTCAGTATTGGTGATTGCATTTGCCAATTACTTCCATATATCATGTGACATAAAACGTTGTGTTTACTTATAAATGAATTGCAAATTTTCCAACACCATTTATTAAATACTGCCTTTCTCTATCATTTGAAAATGCCTACTATTATTTGATTGATAAATTCTTTTGTTTGTTTATTTGTTTGCTTCGGGGTTTTTTGGACAGTGTCTCATTACAAAACTGAGGCTGGCCTAGAACTTGCTATGTAGTACTGGTTGGCCTCAAACTCACATGGAGTCTCCTGCCTTAGCTTCGTGCACCACCATCCCAGCTAATTGATACAGTCTTACATACTCTCTGATCTGTCTTCCAATCTGTTGTATTTCATTTACCTCCTTCTGTGTTCCCACCATAAGAATGATTACAATAGAAAATCACAGTTATATTGCCTTCACATACCTTTACCAACGTCACTTTTAGTTTCGCCAGAGCTTGTCTTATCACTGATATTTTCTTACATTACATGAGATGGTTTATTCAGATGTTCTTTAACTGATAATGCCTCTCTATGCTGCTGTTACTACTATTGCCTAGATACTATTGGGTGTTCACTTTATGTTGCCTAACTTTCCAGAGATTTGTAAGTGTATTTTCTTATTAAAACTGCATGAATACCATTAAACAGGGCAGGCAGATGTCACATATCCCAGGCATATTCCCTCTGATCACATTTTCTTCTGCATTGGCTTTCCTGTGCTTTACACAGGAAACATCTGTCTGTCCTTAGAAGAGGAATGCCTTCATGTTGCCAGACTCCTTTGCTTCTATACATGGAGGGATGAGTTCTGGGGCCATTTTCCCAAGAAGGTCTTAACTCATGATAGTGAAGAGTATAATTCTCCAGTTCTCTTATTGCATGGTTGAGTCAACTCTGAGATGTGCCTTACCTTGTCATCAGCATTCTCTTATAGAGACCAAATCTTCTGTGCAGTATTTTATAACTCATTCTTATTTGATGTATTTCCTTTCATTTTTCTGCCTCTGCATTCCTTTGCTAAGTCTTTCTGGGGGCACTTTCTAATAAGTCAGTTTCACACAAAAACTCACCACAAGGTTTATTCTTAGGAAGCCCTTCATAAGACAATTATTTGTAATAATAAGTCCATCTTATCAATGAAAAATTGAGATTCAGAAAATTTATGGATTTATTCAATGTTAAACAGAAAATCTGTCAGAAAGTTTCTGACAAATCTAGTAGATCATAAAATTATTTATAAATTTGAGTATTTGGGACTAATCAACTTCTGTGGCAAAAAGTATTTAAGAGGCCAATTTCTCCTGGTGCCCATGCACCAGCTAACCCAGGGCTCCTGCAAGTGCACTCCATAGTGTCTGCTGCTCCTGCTTTTTGGCTGATATATTCTCCACCCACCAAGGGCTAGAGAATTACTAATACAAGTGTACAATAATCTACTGTTTTACATGGTTGATCTGGGAATCATGTTTCCTCACATTGACCCTCTCCCTCATTTATGGGATTCTAGTTTAAAGCTGGCCAAAGGAGGAACTTTTGGCAGAAATTTTAGAAGATGATGTAACACATCAGTCGTATATAAGGTAAGTTATGATGCCAGATAAATGCAGCATTTTTCATTTGGGCACCAGATTTTCTTGTAATTATCTGTGTCTGTTCCTCTTGCTGATCAGCAGTAGCCTAGGCTCAACTTTGGCTTGGCTGAGGACATATAGAGGTCATCACCAAAAGAGGCAATTGTTCCAAAGACTTCTGCAGGAGGTCTTTGTGATCCCACTTTGGCAGCTGAGTTTGGCCTCTTGGATTTTGCTGAATCTTCATATTGGTTCACCTATAATGGTTTTCTGGGCCTGGGATTTAGCTCAGTTGGCAGAGCACTGCTCTGCACTCTCTAAGGCCCTGAGTTCAATTCCCAGCACTGCAAAAATGGGAGAAGGACTTGGCAATCCACTTCCAAGGCAATCTCAAAGCAATCAGCCATTGAAAACCCTATGAGTTGGACACCACTAGACAGCACCTAACAACAACAACAACAATGGTTTTCCAGGAAGATGGGCTAGTGAGACTTTCATTCTCTAGTTCTGCCTTTTGCCTTTTCAGTTTCTTAGCTTCTGGCATTTTATCCATGATCTTATCCCTTTTGTAAGTTCCTCATACTCTGAAAACTCAGTAGCCTTGCTTCTCCAACTAAATCCCAAAAGATGTAAAAGTATTAAAAATAAACTAACATCTAATTGAGAATTTCTCCAATTTCTCTAAAACACTTGATACAGAACTAAAAAGAGAAAAGTTGTATAAAGAAAACTGTTAAGATATAGTGTAAGTGTAAGAAAAATTCATTTTCTTAATTTATGAGCATTTTTAGAAGCAACTCCTTTGTATCAGCAATATCTATTTTCCCAGCAAGAGATGCTATAGCTTTATTTTTTCTCTTTTTTCCCTTTTGTCTCTTACTCTGCAGTTATAAAAATAACTGAGGAAATTATCTTGAACTAAGACCATGCTGTGTGTCCCTTTTTCTAGATTTCTTAGGAAAATTCTGCTGCTTTAATGCTATTCTGGAACTAACAGAGCCAGGAAAATAACATTCATGAAATCAGGTCATGTTAGTATATAAGCACTGGCATTCAATCCAAGAAAACAAGGAAAAGAAAATTTCAAAAGGAGTTCAATATTTACTACTAACTTTGTTTTTACCCCTAAAAGATATTTAACCCTTCTATGGCTTTTATGTAATTAACTGACATTTAATTTTAGAATAAAAAAATTATATTTCTAATTTTAAAAAGGCAAATTTGTGGGATTTCAATAGACATGAATATTCAATAGTTGAGATATTTTCATGAATATAAATCATTAAAATAGGTCTGGTCTGGAATTTAAAAATAGGCTACTTTCCTTATACTACCAATTGACCTAAATAAAAGTACCTACTTTTACCCCAGTAAAGAAGAAACTAAAGTAAGATGTGGGATATTATGACCCAGGAGAAAATATCACAGACAGGTCAGATTTTGGTCTCTGTCCTTATTACTGATATTTTCTTATGTTACATGAGATGGTTTATTCAGATGTTCTTTAATTGATAATGCCTCTACAATCACAAAAGCCCAGAGAGTTTCATTAGAGTCCCATTAATTTCAGAAGAGAAATAAAAAGTGATAGAAAAATAGAGGTAACTGGAGAAGCCTAATACAGCAAGGACCCTTGAGAGGAAGACTTTTTATAGTCTTGGATGGAGGAGGTCATCAAGATGGAATAAGATATAGAATGAACTTCTTTCTATCCTATTTTTTTCAAATTTTGGGGGAATTGAAATTGATGAGAATATTCTCTTACAGCTCCCTTCCATGAATTCCCACATCCAGTTAGCAGATAAATATGGTGCAGTATAAATTCAGGACTTGCCAGGAAATTCCCTAAAGAAAATGCAGAAAGCATTTTGAATACAGTAGAATGAAGCTGGGAGTGACAAGTCTTAATGAGAGAATGTCAAACTTGATAAATCATAGTGGGAAAAGTCAAGGTGAAAGGTCATGGTGAATGAAGTTGGAGCTGGCAAATCAAAGTAGAGAAGTTTGTATCAGTGGGTTGTGGTTAGAAGGTGAGGGTGATAGGTAATGTTAGGGAAAGTTGGTGTCAATCGGTCTGGTGGGGAGGGATGGTGCTGGAAGGTCATACTCCCATTTGAAGGAAGTTCTAGGGGATCACTCCCTGTTTTGTGAAATGTAATGAATTTCTTTACTCCTAGAATAACAAATGATGCAGTGTGTAGGAATAGTAAACATTTATAACAATGTCCTTAAAATTTGAGGGTAAAGCACCAGGTATGGATAAGTATGAATCAAGAGAGTAGCCAAGGATGCTAAATCCAAGCGGACACTCACTCTCAGTCATGAACGTGCTCATTTTGCATTTGCATGACCCTGAGAGTGAGTGTCTCTATGAATTCTTATGTCTCACTCCTCCCTCACCTTGTCAGTCCTCTTGGTCCTAGCAGAGATAGAGCGCTGGTGGAAACTTGTCTATAAGGAATTTTAAGCTAAAAGAAAGAAATATTCATGAAGTAAAAAAAAAGAGAGAAAGATTCTGTATAGAACATGAAATAAGATTCTCTTTATAGAAATATCCTCAAAGATAACCCCCTTCATTCCAAAATACAATAATTCAATTATATGGTGCTGAGTTATTTAACACTGGACTCACCAATTATAATGTTGCAGGTGCCATATTGCAAAGTTTATGTGGTGGCCTCAATGTAGATTTCAGGTCACATTAATAGAGGAGATGCTAATCAGAGAAGGTGGCTGAGTTCAGGAAATTTAAGCACATGGCATCAGTTGAATCCTGAAAGATACATGGGACCACAGTGACTAGTAGAAATGTTCATATATACAAATCACATAAAATAGAGTCCCAAGTGTAGTTCAGAGTAAAGGCAGTACTCTGGCTCAAGGTGAGGAAACTTTAGAATATGACAGGGGCTAGTTTTAAAGATATTAGGTACAAATGTGGACTAGAAAGGGCTAACAGATGAATCCTTACTCATAGAAAGAAGAAAGTTCAATTGTAGATGTTTAACTGAGTTGCCTGGACTAAAGAACAAACTACAGCCTGAGATTTGGCAGGGCTGAGTATTCAGTCAGGCCATAATAGTTGACTGCAGGAAGATCTTAAGGAGAATAAACCGTGGTAGACAAGAACTTGGCCTCCCAGGAATGTCCATGTCCTGATCCTCACAGAGCCTGTCAGCAGATTAGGATTCAGGGAAATGAAGGTAAATGTAAAGTATCAGGAAGAATTAAGGTTGCTAATCAGAAGACATATTGCAGAAATGTTTCTGCTTCATCACATGATCTCAAAGTAATCAGAAATGTCCTAAGATGCAGCAGAAGCAGCAGAAAAGTTAGTATCAGAGTGATGTAAAATGAGAAAAACTCAACCAACCATTACTAGCATTGAAAATAAAAATGGATGTAATGCACAGAATGTGAGCAGTCTCTGGAAGCTAGAAAAGGTAAAGCAGTAGGTTTTTCCTTAAAATGTCCCAAAAGAAATGCAGCCAGATAGACACTTTGATCTTATTCAGCCTAATAAAACTGATTTCAAATTTCTGAGCTCCAAAACTATAAGATAAATTCATGTGATTTTGAGCCACTGAATTTGTGTTAATTTGATACATTAGTAATAGGAAAGAAATACTTATATAAGCCAAGTAATATCTTATGATTGGTGTCAATTTAATGCTCTTTTCTTTTCCACCTCAAACAAAGGTAATTTTGGTGTCAAATTAAGGCAATGGAAATTGATAAAATATACAAAAGCCAAAGTAAACACAAAATACATAACCCAAGACACAGATGAGGAATCAGAAATTTAGGAAGGTTAGTTTCTATAGATGAAACTCAGAGAGCTAGCTAATTTTCAATAGTGAGAGAGATAGAAAATAACTTTTCAATTGCAAGGGTCCTTGTGGGGAGAGCAAAACCTGGGAACTGAGTGCTCAGGCCTTGGTGAGAACACAGATCTAGTGGTACACCTATGAAAAGTGATCATACCGATGGCTGGGTTGTGTGGAAAGCACCGCCTGCTTATCAAAATGACACATACCTTCTTTCTGGTAAAGATCAGGTACTAGATGGATGGTGGAGGTACTGTCGCACCAGATAGTAGCTAACTTTAACATGTTAATGGTTTTCATTTAACAACAATGCCACAAATGATAATGAAAACTATCATCTGTAAAGCAATACTTTAAAACTATGCATTGCGTCATGTGCACATTTTCTACAATTCTCAAATTAATCCTTCATGACAAGTATTTCCTCATTTTACAGATGGAGACATTAAAGCTCACAAGCCTTAAAGGATTTCCCAGGGCTATTCAGGTAAAAGCCAAGGTTGAAATCAAGGCTACATTTGTGCATAAAGAGAAAAAAAGATACTCTTGAACAGCTTCTTATACTTTCTAAAAATGTAAGCAGGAAAATTGGAAGATCATTAGTTCCAACTATAAATACATTGGGGCTGAGACTTAGCTCAGTTGGTAGAGCACTGCGCTGCAGTCTCTGAGGTCCCGAGTTCACTTCCCAGCACCGCAAAAATGGGAGAAGGACGTGGCAACCCACTCCCAAGGCAATCCCAAAACAGTCAGCCATTGAAAACCCTATGAGAGTCGCTATGAGTTGGATATGGACTTGAAGGCACCTAACAACAACAACAACATAAATATACTATTACTAAATGCATATAATATTTGTGGGCTAGGGATTAGTACAATTGGTAGAGTGGTGCTCCTCACACTCTGAGGACCTTGGTTCTATCTATGGGAGAAGGACATGTCAATCCACTCCCAAAGCAATCCTGAAACAATCAGTCATTGAAAACCCTATGAGGGTTGCTATGATTTGGAACTGACTTGGCAGCACCTAGCAACCAACAATAACAATAACATATTTATTCAATTTCATTGTAGCATAATATGAAATCCACAGTAGGTAGGCTATTCTCTTATATCCCATTTGTATTCTTCCATTAATACATGAGAATAATGTTGGAGATGGTGGGGCATATTGTTGTTGTTGTTGTTAGGTGCTGTCTAGTTGATATCTGACTCATAGCGACCCTACATACAACAGGCGAAATACTATTGTCAGTGCTTCTCTGCTGTTCATAGGCTTTTCAATGGCTGATTGATTTTTGGGAGTAGCTTGCCAGGTCCTTCTCCCAAGTCTACTGTATCTGGGGTTTCTAGGTGGTCTCCCACCCAAGTACTAACCAGGACTGACCCTACTTAACTTCCCAGATCTGACAGAATGGCGGGGTGATGGATATAGTTGGGCAAAAAGAAGTAAAATGGAAGATTGAGAACTAGAGTGAGCAAGTAGCCAGATCTCCTCATCATTGGGGGAAAACACATAATAGATCTCTGCTGTCCTCTGACACTACTGGCTCATAGCTGTTTGAGAGAAAAAAAATGATCCAAGTAAAAGTTGATTTTCATTATTAGAAGTTTAAATTAATAAATTTCCATGGGGTTTTAATAGTTAGAAAGACAAAAACATTTTCTCCTTACTTGAATATATTGAAAATATATTTTTTTCATTCTGAGGTTAAAGAGAAAAAAGATTTCTCTTTCAAAAATTTACAACAAATCCCTTTTAATAATATATCCTGTTAACAATTGATTAATTTAATTGCTATATATATGATTGAATTGCATAAAGTCTGCACGTTCTATTTTCATTCTGATTGACAGATGTGCCTATCACATATAAGTTGAGAATTACTGAGAAGACCACCATTTTTAGCCCTTGTTTCTAGAAGAATTCTGCTTATTCTCTTATGCCTTGTTATCAAATTAATTGAGAGGATTCCCCATGAAAATATGATTTATGTAGGGTTTATTTAGTACTTAGTATTTTTTTCTCTTTCTTCAGTAAACAAGAAATTGAAGAAAGAAAACAATTGTATTACATTTGTCTCCAGTGTTTTAACTCAGTAATATACTTCCCTGCAATGCATAATGTCAAATCAACTTTTAAAAATGACAAAGAAAATTTTGACTTTGGAGAACATGAAGTGGCATATTAAAGGCATTTACTGAATATTACATTTTTAACACCTGCTGCTGGTAGTCATCAAATAGAGGGTTATTTGTACAAATGAAGGAATTTAGGGAGAAAAACACCAATGGCCTTGGAACTCTGTGAGGTTAATCATGGGGTTTGATTCCCTAGCACACACACATGGCCTCTTCTATAAAATTGCTTTATAGTTACCATAATCCTGTCTGCAGCACCAGATCTTGTCTAATAGAATGGAATGAATTTATAATATAAAATACTATTGTCAGGTCCTCTCATTAAAAAGTTCTTTAAACTTACTCTGGCTATTCATTTATTAAATTACCATCTCAATCAGTTACTGACAACTCAGTGGGTGATCATGAATGGAGATACTGGCTTATCCATATCATGTAAAGCTTGGGCTTGGAAATTAGAATATCTTTTTATCAACATGTTATTGATGGTAGATGCTGTCAAGTCAGGTCCAACTCAAAGTGACCCTATGTACAACAAAACAAAATATTCCCCAACACTGTGCCATACACCCAATCTTTTTAAATATTTGAGCCCATAATTGTAGCCACTGTGTTTCTTCTTATTTTGAGTCATGCCACATTAGAAAACAGAGGTCCCAGTTAGACCTGCTGATATTTCAGATACCACTAATTGTGGATAGGTATCAGCTGAGCTTCCAGATCATGAAAGACCTAGAAGAAGGATCTGGCAGCCCAATTCTGAAATAATTAGCCATTGAAAACCCCATCACCATGTGTCCCTCAGTTTGTCATGCTGTGGGGGCTTGTGTGCTGTTGTGATGCTAAAAGCTGTGACACTGGTATTTTATCGACATAGTATATATTTATCAAACCATTAACCATTCAACTTTCTAGGTAAGCATATAAAATTGCAAATAGGAGACTATAACCCCATCTTTAATGTTGCTATTAATTTTTAAAACAAGCCAAAATTAAATCAAAAATTTCAAGCACATGAGTGATGGGTTAGTGATTTTTATTGAGTGGCAATTTGAATGTGTCACAACTTAGAAATGCAACAATTCCAAATGGCATTAAAGGGAAAGATAGATGGAAATAACAAAACAAATAAAATTAAGTAGGGAAGTTAGTTTTGAGGATTATAAATGATGAACTTATTAGCAGAGTCATAAAACAAGAAAATAAGATAATTGGGCTGAAGGCAGAAAGTGAAGATCATGTAAATGGAGAGAACCTCATTAAAATAATCAAGAAAAAGAAAATCACATATTTAGAAAAAATGGTTTTTGAAATGCTGATATAATTAATTGTTTTCTTTTGTGAAGTGTTCCTTCAAAGCATTAGTGTCACTTAAAGCAAAGTGGGTATTGAAGCAATGGTTCTAGGAGGAAAATGCCCTAAAATTACACTTTACAATTTCTCAGGGAACATAAGGTAGTATAACCTCTTCCACCCTCCCATTCCCATCTTCCATGAAATATTTTAACTGAATGTTTGTTGTTGTTGTTGTTAGGTGCCCTCAAGTCGGTATCTGACTCATAGCGACCCTCATAGGGTTTCAATGGCTGACTGTTTTGGGATTGCCTTGGGAGTGGATTGCCAGCCCCTTCTCCCATTTTTGGGGTGCTGGGAATTGAACTCGGGACCTCAGAGACGGCAGCTCAGCGCTCTACCAACTGAGCTAAATCCCAGCCCATAACTTGAATGATAGAGAAGTCATATTCACTCCTCTCAGAGATGGAAATGTTACTGACACCTGGATTGTCCCACTTATGGCTGTACTTAAATTAATCAACATATGCGTGTACCTAAGGCTGTTTCATGTTCATCAGCAATGTTAATGTACACACTAGAGAATTATGTTTGCCTTTGAAAAACATTTCATACTCAGAGTGTACAATATATATGGAATCATGATATACCAAGAAATAAAAAGCAAAAGTAATTTCTCCCACTTTCAAGTATCTGAAAGCATCTCTATGTATTTTGGCACATCCATACATCTATTTCACATTGTTGTTAGGTTCCATAAGGTCGGGTCCAACTCATGGAGACTCTATATGTACAACAGAACAAAACACTACCTAAAACTGTGCTGTGCACATGATCTTTTTTATATATAAGGTCATTGTTGCAGACACTATGTCAGTCCATTAGGTTGAGGGTCTTCCTTTATTTCATTGACCCACTACTCTTCCCAAAATGATGACCTTCTCCAGGGATTGGTCCTTCCCAAAAACATACCCAAAATCATGTAAGATATAATCTAAACATCTTTGCTTACAACTCAGGTTGCATTTCTTCTCAGACAGATCTGATGGTTCTTTTGGTAGTCCGTAGTATATTAAATATTCATCTTCCAAACCATAATTCAAAAGCAACAATTCTTCTCCTGTCTCCCATATTCAGTGTCCAACTTTCACAAGCATATGATGCAACTGAATATATCAGGGCATGAGTCAGG
This sequence comes from Pedetes capensis, assembly GCA_007922755.1. Lineage (NCBI taxonomy): Eukaryota > Metazoa > Chordata > Mammalia > Rodentia > Pedetidae > Pedetes > Pedetes capensis. Next base: position 36,167 of record VMDO01012968.1, on the reverse strand, counting down.
TACACCTTTGTCTTCAATGTGACATTTTTACTTTTCAACATTTTAAAGAGGTCTTTTGCAACATCTTTTCCCAACGCAATATGTCTTTTGATTTCTTGACTGCTGCTTCCATGTTGATTGTAGAACAAAGTAAATCAAAATCTTGGACATTGATCTTTTCTCCATTTATCATGAAGTTGTGTACCAATCCAGTTGTAAGAATTTTTGTTTTTATGATGTTGAGTCACAATCCATACTGAAGGTTGTGTTCTTTGATCTTCATCAGTAAATACTGCAAATCCTCTTCAGTTTCTGCAAGCAAAGTGTGTCATCTGGATAAAACATGTTGTTAATGAATTTTCCTCTAATTTTGATGCCACACTCCTCTTTGTAAAGTCCAGGTTCTCAGAATTTTTGCTCAGAAAAGAGACTGAAGAGGCATCATGAAAGAATACAGCCCTGATGTACACCTTTCCTGGCATAATAATTAACTACCATAGTGTATAACAGAAGATGAATATCCTCTCAGAAGAATTTATTCTAATAATGTTTCTACTTTTCAACACATTTAATATTTCTTTCAATTAAGATGCCACCCACTAAAAACTTCTCTTTTCCTTTTACCTACTTATAGAGAATAAGCTCATCTGCACGTATAATTTCTGCCGGGGTGTAGGAGCTATCAGTCTAATAGTAGGTACTTTCATTATTGACTCTGAGAAACTGTGGGCAGGGAATGGTGCCAGGTTTGTTTGAGCTCCAACAGTTACTTCCTAGAGGTATTTGACTTTTCAACTTCCTCTTAGTCACTGCAATGTACTACTTCTCTAATGGTTTTTCAAACACGGTATTGAATTTAGTCTTCAGTGATGCTAGTGGCTGGCTGTTCAGCTAACCTAGGTACTTTTTTTTCATTCAATTTATCCTCATTTAGTCCCTGAGGACATGATTTGTTTGCAGATACAATATAATTGTTAGTCACTGACTCTATCTTAAAAAAAAAAGAACATTAGGGTATTTATGCCAAATTAATGGGTAACAGCTCAGATGTTTTATTGTGTAGATACAGACTTTCTGGTTATAGCCACAACTTTAATTATGCTTTTGTTTTATTTTATTGAGCCAATTATTATAGCTGAGTGAATTGGAATTCATCTAGGGAAAAAATCACAATTCATGGTGCATTTTGTTTCAAAAGTACTTTTTGAAGTGAAGAGAAATAATTATGGGAAACTAGGACTAGCTAACAGATTTTAGTACTCTGAAAACATATTTTATAAAGACAAAGTATTCCACAAAAATTATGATCATGTTTAAATATGTTCATTATTCCATCTTGCAGGCTTTTGTTATTGAAATTGGAAGTTAATAGGGAAATAACTCAAAGTATTTTTTCTAAGTGTTAGTTCACAAATATGTAAATGCTATAAAAGCCAAAATGTTTAAGGATGTGATGGAAACCTTGTAAATGTCTTCAATTTAAACCTCATTCAAAGTGATGCCTTTAAAAACATTCTCTTATTCATTTAGCAATAATCTTTAATTTCAAAATTCCTATTTAAAAACCAATTATAAGGAGATAAGCATCAGGATCAAATAGATAAGTAGGTATGAGTATGAATATACAGCTTATATAATTTAAAAGAATATTAAATCTCACTTGTAAACATAAGGTTGCAAATTAAAACCCTATTCTTTTTTTCTAATTTGCAAAATAACTAGACAACAGTCAATGGTGGTGAATATGCATTAAGATGGAAACTTTAAAGCATGATGTATACAGACATGTGTACAAATGTCTAGAAATTAACTGGAAGACACATATAATTGACTTCAAAAATAGTTATAATTTTCCTTTCAATTATCTTAATTTATAGGAAGGCATTTTGGGAAAACAACCATGAACATAAAAATGCCTACATGTACCCCAAAAGTTCATAAAATGGCATTTTGATAAACATTGCAAAATGGGAAAAAACTTAATTGCACAAAGCAATGATTGAATTGTTATACTCATAGACTAGTATATTACATAGCCACTAACATTATGTTGATAAATGCTAAATGAAAATACTATGTTTATGATAAAAAATTGTTTTACAAGTGGTATTAGAAATACATAAGCTCAAGTCTATAAAATACTCATACATAAAAAATCAGAATTGAGCCTGGTGCAGTGGCACATGCCTGTTATCCCAGCCCCTCAGGAGGCAGAGGCAGGAGGATTGCAAGTTCAAGACCAGCAGTAGTCTGTGTAAATTAGCGAGACCCTGTTTCAAAAAGTAAAAAAAAAAAAAAAATGGACTGAAGGTGCGGCTCAGTGGTGCCGCACTTGCAAAGCATGCAGTGCAAGGCCCTCAGTTCAACACCCAGTATCCCCCCAACAAAAAAAAAATCAGAACTGAAACACCAGGTAAAAAAAATATTTCTTTTTCTCTTTTCTTTTCTTTTCCTTTCCTTTTCTTTCTTTCTTTTCTTTTTTCTTTTTCTTCTTCTTTTTTTTTTTGTACTGTTTTGGTACTGGGGGGTTGAACCCAGGGCCTCATGCATGCATGCTCTGCAAGTACTGGGCCACTGAGCTGCACCCTCAGCCCATTGTTTTAGTTTTTGAGACAGGGTCTCTCTAAATTATGCAGACTGCCTCTGGTCTCGAACTTGTGATCCTCCTGCCTCCACCTCCCAAGCCACTGGGATTACAGGTGTGTGCCACCATGCCCAGCAAGAATAAATATTTCTCATTGGTGGAATCCATAGACTGTATTATCTTTTTCTCTCTTCTTCTTTTTTTAATTTGAGAACCAATATATACTATTTTAATGTAAAATGTTTTACGTACATGACTATGCATGTATATCATACATGCATTTCAAATGGTTCTCTCCATTTCTGGTTCTCTCCATTTCTCAGTCTAAAAAAGTTGTTTTGCTCATCAAGTAGTTGGTTGGTCAATGGACTCCTTTAAAAAAAAATGTGTGTGTGTGTGTGTGTGTGTGTGTGTGTTCCTTTAAAATTATGCTTTTTTGTTGTGAACATAACTTCAGTTTTTAAAGATGCCATCTTACCAATTAAAAATATATTTTGGTTAGGGGCTTTCATTTTCTAAGAGGCAATTACTTTACTATCAAAATGGCTGTCAAAACATGAACTTTCTTAGTAGACATTAAAGCCTGTCTGAACCTCAACTTTCTATCATGGAGAAATCTCTTGACTTTCTACTGCTTATTTTGCATTAAAATAGAAATTCATGTTGGTAAAAATGAAGAAATAATTGAAAATAATGTCATCTAACTTTTCTTTTGACTGCCAATTTTCCAAATATTTTTCTTATGGAAGTGGAAGCATTTCTTAAACCTTACGACTACAAATTTTCCAAATATTTTTCTTATGGAGGTGGAAGCATTTCTTAAACATTACTCACAATCCAAGGGATTTCTCCCCCTATTGCATTTTCTTTAATACCCTCCTACCTCATGCATCATCTCCCTAAAGAAAGCCTCTGACAAACTTCCATGTATCTTTTGGAATATCAGAATATCATGTGAAAACTGCTGCTTTGGATAATTTAATTTGGCAAAAATATAATTCAGGGTAGATTGGGCCAAATTTTAAGTAAGCTATACTCATTACAGTGTCTGGGTTATAATCCATGAGAGACACTACCACTAAATGTTCTATGTGTCTAGAATGGGCATATTTCAAATTAGTGTAGTCGAATTGAGGGCCCATGGTACACTCTTCTTTGGCCTAAGTTGTGGGAAAAATAAGCTTCCTTTGAGCAGATGGTTTACTCTGAAGACACTGTGAATCATAACAGTTTTCTTCTTTGTCATAGCTGTTAGGAGGCTTAGAGCCATTAACATCTGTATAGGATGTAATGGGGAGAATTCCTACAAGTTAATATCAACTCTAACTTTGTTATGCCCCCACATATATTTCCCACATATATTTCTTCCCAAATCACATATTTTTTGAGAATATTTTAAATGAATATTTAAATGAAAATCAGTAAGAAAGCTGTTATAGAAAATGTCAAGGTTAATTTTATTGCCACTATTTTTTCTGAAAATATTTTCTAACATTCATTCATTCATTCAGAAAATCTGTAGAATAGGCCTAGATATGAACACTTCTCTGTGCACTCTCAGTGGGTTGCAATAGAAAACCAGCCTCAGCTCTTAACCTTACAGATTCAAGGAATCCATTCACTACTACTGCTAAATATTAAAGCAAGCAATATTTGACCAAAGTCCACAGTATTTCAACAGTTCTCTTTAATAAGTTTAATTAATAAGACTCAGTAAATTAAAGTGAACATTGAAATCTACTTAACTCAAATAAGCAAATGATTTTAAAATGAGGCCAATATAATTTCAAATCAAAAGAGCTTATATGCATTCTTATTGGTCTCCTATTTAATACACTGTGTGATTCAATTTTCTCCAATACATTTTGTTAAAAAACATTCAGTGCAATTCAATCTCAACCAAAATTGCAGTTGATTGAATACTGTAGCCATGTTTTAAAGAAAGAGATGATTTCTCTCTTTTTATGCCATTTATGGGCTGGGATTTAGCTCAGTTGGTAGAGTGCCACTCTGCAGTCTCTGATGTCCTGGATTCGATTCCCAGCACTGCAAAAACGGGAGAAGGACATGGCAATCCACTCCTAATGCAATCTAAAAACAATCAGCCATTAAAAATCCTATGAAGGTTGCTATGAGTCAGAAACAACTCTAAGGCACCTAACAACAACAACAACAACAACATGCCATTTATTTAACATTCCATCTTAATGCATATTCACCACCATTGACTGTTGTCTAGTTATTTTGCAAACTAGAAAAAAAGAATACGGTTTTAATTTGCAACCTTATGTTTATGCCTTATGACTCCAGACTTGCCATGCTGGCATCTGATCTGGAAATCTAAGCAGTGGTGGGTCTGGTTAGTCCTTGGCTGGGAAACTACCTGGGAATACCAGGTGCTGTAACTTGGGAGAAGCACCAGGCGGACCACTATAGAAATAATCAGCAATTGAAAATACTATGAAAAGTAGAGAAGCTATGACAATAATACCAGGCATGGCACAGTGTTGGGGAGTGTTTCTTTCTGCTGTACATAGGGTCGCTATGAGTCAGACCTACCTCTATGGCACCTAACAACACCAATATCCCATTTATGTGTATATGAATTAGATAAGATGACCAAAATCAATATCAATAAGCTACAGCAATGAGTTTGCTTACATGGTAATGCTATCAACATCTTTAGAAATAATTATAAACCATTTATTAAGTCATATTCAAGTGAATTTTAAAAGAACAAAAATATAATAAAATTTTATTTAAAAATTGAGACTTTTTCCACAATGAATTCCAAAATCAATTTCCACAATCATCAATATTGTTCATGCTTTTAAAATTTTATATTAAAAGGAGAAATAAAGATTTTAGATTTCACATGATGATTCAATTGCATGAAAAAAAGGAAGATCATGAATTAAATCATGTAGATTTTTAAATTAACATCTTTTAAAGCAATTTTCCCCTTTAATATGTAACTAGCAAACTTATGACAACCTGTATCCTAATACTGAAAGAAAATGGAAATATACTATTTTTATATCAGAGTCCCCTGTAAAGTTATTTTCAGCATAAATTTACATGCTTATTTTCTCTTAAGGGCTGGGATTTAGCTCAGTTGGTAAAGCGCTGTGCTGCAGTCTCTGAGGACCAGAGTTCAATTCCCAGCACTGCAAAAATGGGAGAAGGACCTGGCAATCCATTCCCAAGGCAATCCTGAAACAGTCAGCCTGTGAAAACCCTGTGAGGGTCACTATGAGTCGGATACCAACTCAACAGCATCTAACAACAGCAGGAACAATTGTCTCTTAAGAAACCAAACAAGGAAGAAAGATTACACAGAAACTAATCAAGGAGTTTTTAATTTCTTAAAAACTGCTTTAATTTTTCAATCCTAATAACAGAATTTTGCCCCCTGTAATTTCTTCAATAAGGGAGGCATAAGGTAAAATTAAGAAACTAAAATTGCTTAATAATATATTAGTTAAATTAAACATATTTTCTTTATTTTAATTATTCTTTTATACATTTATAAAATTTGTGACTGTTGAGCCAGGTTCCATGGTGCATGCCTGTAATCACAGGGAGATGACCAGTAGGATCACAAGTTTGAGGCCAGAGGTAACCTGCAAAATTTAGTGAAAATTTTTCTCTAACAATAAAAAAAGGGACTGGGATTACAAGTCAATGGTAGGATTTTGCCTAGAATGTGCAAGAGACTAACTTCAACCTTCTAGTACGAAAAAAGAAATTATGACTTCCTATTACAGAGCAATTGGTATGGGTTGCCAGTCTTACTAGCCCGATGCAGAAACCCATGGATGCAAATTTGTCAATACTCATTATTGGGATATTAAGTAGTGAAATGAATTATTGTACTTCAAAATAAAAGAATATGAGTTTGCACTATTGACTATTAATTGGCAACAAAAAGAAAACTTAATGCCTATTAAATTATTTATCAAACCAAAAATATAAAAATATATCAATAAAAATTAACATGGCAGAATGAAAAAAAGTTTGTGAAATATACTCTTATTGCAATATATTGCAATGAAGTACCCTAGTTAGAAGTGAACAGGATCCATTGTAATTGGTATGATTATAGTGATTCCAATAAAATAACCATTCATAGGTATTCTCATTTGCTTCTAATAAATAATAACATACTTGTTCATATAAAACATATGAACACTATTTGGGGTCTTATTAAAACTAGAAATTTGATTAACATATCCCATATATTCAGAATAATACATTCATTTTCATATTGATTTCTACTCAGGCCATCAGTTACATAATCACATGTCAATCCAAAGAGAGCTGGACTAATCCTGAATAAAATGTACCTCAAAGAGCAAGGTTATCTTTGGCATGAATGACTGCTTACACCAAAAGGTACTAAACAGTGTCTTCATTTACATACAAAGAAATATCTTGAGAATTGTCCTGAGGTGTCACAATTAATCTTTTTCCTTAGATTTGAGGTTATAAATGTAGTAGATAAAATATAAATAAAATGCATTAATTACTCAGAAATGGATAATATCTATTAAATTACAAACAAGGATCTAACCTAACAAAATAGAGTGTAATGGAAAGTTAATGATACTACCATTTATTGATATATTATTATAGACTAGACCTTATCCTAAGTACTTTAAATATATTATCCCAATTAATCTTTATAAAAACTCTATATAGCAATTATTAACATGTAACAAAATGAGAAAAATGCTCAGAATTTTCAAATAATTAGTTCAGTTCAGGCACATAGGAAGCCAACACTGAATGCCAGATCTGGCTGAAAGCTAGTACTCTATGCTGGTGTTACACTGCCCCTCATATAAGTTCCAGAGATACTTTGATTTATAAAAGGAGAGAACAGAAAAATATGTGTAAACAAGACAGAAATGTATAGTTTAAAGCAAGGTCAATTCAAGTGTAATATATTATGCAAAGTCACCTAAAGCATCCTAAACTTCAATACAATATGTCTGGAGCAAATAATGCAATGATATTAGATGTGTGATCTCAATGTACACTCCCTAGTGTTCTGTTTTAAATTCCAAGATCTGGATTCTACAGGAACATTAACAAATAGGAGGGCTGTCATATATCAAGGTAAATAAACATGATAACTATTATTAATCATTCTACCCACATTTCCCAGCACCACAAAAAATGGGAGAAGGACCTGGCAATCCCGAAACAGTCAGCCATTGAAAACCCTATGAGGGTCGCTATGAGTTGGATACCGACTCGATGGAACCTAACAACAACAACAACAACCCACATTTCATTTAACATATTATATGTGCTTGGTGCTGTTTTTGTACCTTATACAATTGTCTCATTGAATTATCATAGTATTCTAGAAAACCGTGTGTAATTTTGATGATTTTACAAGAAAGAAAGCTAGAATTCAGAAAGATTAATTCATCAGATACCATTTATATATGATATATAAAAATATTCAGATTATGTCTGTTTGACCCTGAAAGGGGCCTGGGTTCATCTAACGACAAAGAGGCCAAGATAGTTTCCTATTATACTGCTTGAGAATAATGAAAGAACTAAATAAGTAGTAAAGAAGTAGTAAATTTAGTAGTAAAGAAGACCAATACATCAATGATTAGGCTGATATTACACAGTTCTAAAGGGCTAAACTGCAAGTAACTGGAAGACAAATTTTCCTACAGTAAAGATTTTCTGCTGATCAGGCCAGGTGGGACATGTAATTTTAAGTTGTGTCAGGATGCTGACTTGTCATTTGATGTAACTTTTCCCCATGTGTCCCATTTCTGACTTGAAGGGGCTTTTACTTGTGTTTCTTTTGGCCAGGAATGCTCTTTCTTAGTATCTTCTTTCTGAGGAGGCATTCTCTTAGCAGAGCTTTGGCCATAAGAAAAGGGCCTCTTCATCAATTTTTCTTGAAAAAGTAACCTCAATTTCATTAGTACATTGCCTTTGCTTATCCACTGGTAGCTTGATAGTCTTTCTCTTCCATTAGAATGAACTTTTCAAGAGAAGAAATATGAACACTATTCACATAGGAGATACTCAGTGAACATTTGCTGAAAACTGAATAAATGTTGTAGCTATTTGTGCCTTAGATGGCATGTTATTAAATTCCCATTTACATAAGGAATCTATGATTCTTCTTTTAACCCAATAAAAATAGAGGCAACAAATGAGAGAAAGTATATATAAGGACTAAACTCTGTGCTCAAAACAATTTAAAACTTCATAATAGTCACATCTTCATGTTTAAGAGCATATATGGGCAAAGAAATATACATATATGTTGTGGAACTTATTTAAAAACATGAAAATTGTGTAAAATAGTAAGGAGGTCTAAAAATGTTGTTAATTAGATTCAATATAAATTTTCAAAATCCACACACTGTGCATCTTATATGACAGTATGCACGAACATAGCAACAAGACACTATGCTTAATACATAGCTAGAGCATAAATTAAACTATGCCTTATTAATTTAGCAAATAACATTTTGTAGGCTTCTGAAGTGGTGAAGATAGGACAGAGCATCACACATGTATTATCTTTGTATTAATTAATTTATTTTTTGGTATTGGAGATAGAATATCTAAGGACTCTTACATGCTAAGTAGCCATTTAGCTACATCCCAAGCCCACACTGCCTTCTTTAATCTTCAAAAGAGACATATGATACAATGTTTCTAAGTAACAGTTTTCCCAATTTACAGGTAACAAGAGTGAAATGTAAAAGATTTAAGAAAATTCCTCAAAGATGCAGTTTACAAGAGATGAAATTATGCTTAAAATTTGTGTCAGGCAGGCTCACTGCTTCACTAATGAATGCTCAATATTCCACTATAAAATCTTATCTAAAATGCGAACAAAGCAAAAGGAAGCCTAGCAGATGTCTCCCAAAGAAGAAACATAGAATTGAACATGGGCTCTATTTCTTAATATCAGATTTATACATGAAGAAGTCTCTGTCAAGATCAATTTGAACCCCATTTCTTTTTCAGGTTTGAACAAACACTTCAGGAAATTATTATACAGAAAAAAAAAAACAGCAAATCACACTACTTTTTGCTGTGTGATGCATCTCATGGTAACTCATTTTCCTCTCTGGGAAAACACCATGATTTTTGAGATGTTGTTCTCTCAAGAGGAGACATGTTATGTTCTGAGATCACATAGACCAGAACAAGCATCAGTAGATAGATGTTACAGATCCAGAGACACTGGTTTAATCTGAGCAAGAAATTTCTGTCAGGTTAGAAAATAAGCTGTCTTCATAGTTTTGGCCAGCAAAGTAATGAAGAAGCACATCTACAGACAGGGAAACTATTATCAAAATTACAGAAAAGGTGTAGAAAGCATTTTTTGTGAAGATTCAGGCAGTGATTAGGCTTTGATGTGTACTTTCTCTATTGCAGCCCCTTGGTTCTGCCCTTGTAGTGGAAGAGCAGTGTAGAGAATGGGGAAGAGAACAGATGTGCTGTGCTTCAAGAAAACTTACACAAACAAGCTGTGGGCCACACTTGGCAAGTGAGATGAAGATTTTCAATCCCTGTTACAGATTATAATCATATTATGCTCACTGCTATTCCAAAACTTCCAAATTTCAGTGAATTACCATGGAGATTGACAAACTGGAGCCCACAGGTCTGTTGGTTCCATGGCCAGATTGCTATAAGTAGTGGCTTATGAGTTCACAACAGGAACTCCCAGTGGCTGGTTTTTGTATTGCTCTCAGGTGAACGTTTTGTTTGTTTACTTGCTTATTTACTTGCTTGTTTGTTTATAATTTTTAAAGAAGAAAGAAGAGAAAGAAGTGAGGAGGAGAAACAGACTGTGGCCCACAAAGGTAAAATTTCTTAGAATGTGTGCTATTCATAGAAAAATTGTGCAGATCTAAACAAGTATGACAATTTTCTTCTAAGAAAAGTAAGGAATTCAGATATTTTGCATTTTACAATGCTCATTGAAATCTTCCCCATAGGACAAAGTTGACTATGTCATCAGGAAGAATCATGAATACACAAAGGATACAGAACCTGATTCAAGAAGTGGAACACAATATTTTTGCTCATATTTCCCTAGACAGAGTTAACAACATTCTTCTGCTTATATTAAAAACAGACTGAGAAATCTTGGCTAGATAGCTTTTCTTTAACACCTACTTTTAAAGTTCTGTAACACTGATGGAGAGCATGAATCTTTCCCCAAAGTCTAGTTGCTTTCACCAGGAAGAAGAAATATGTAGATTATTTTCAGGTTTGATGGACTTACTCCTACAGGCAATTCAGTTGTGAGACAGGATATTTCTATGTTTCAATAATCCTCCGAATTATACACATAATATCCACGAGCTAAACATAGGCTGTATTTTCCTGACACACTTTCCCATATGTATCCTAAGCACAGCAACTAAAGACATTTATCTCATTGCTGTTGTTACTAGGTGCCAATGAGTCAGGTCAAACTCACGGCAACCCTATGTACAACAGAAGGAAACACTCAACAATGTGCTGAGCACATGATCTTTGTATGTTTAAGCCCATTGTTGCAGACATTGTGTCAAAGCATCTAGTTGAGAATTTTCCTTTTGTTTGTTGACCTGACATTCTCCCAAACATGTGTTGTCCCAGTATTGGTACCTCCTGACTACATTTCCAAAATACATAAGATGCAGTCTAGCCATCTTTGCTTCCAATGAACCCTCTGGTTACACTTCTACTAGGAAAGATCTGTTGTTTCCATGATATATTCAATATTTGTCTCCAGAACCATAATTCAAAAGCAACACTTCTGTCTTCATATTCAATGTTTATCTTTCACAACCATATGATGCAACTGAAAATAACATGCCATGAGTCACATGCAAATTCATCTTCAATGTGACATCTTTACTTTTTAATAATTTAAAAAGGTCTTTTATGACAGCTTTTCCCAATGCAATATGTCTTTTGATTTCATGACTGCTGCTTCAACAGGTGTTGGCTGTAGAACCAAGCAAAGCAAAACCTTGGACAACTGCAATCGTTTCTCCATTTATCATGAAGTTGTTGTTACTGACCCCTTTGTAAGAATATTTCTTTTGAGGCTGAATCCATACTGCAAGGTATGTTCTTTGATCTTCATCAGTAAATGTTTCAAATCCTCTTCACTTTCATCAAACTGAGTTGTGTCATCTACATAATGGAAATTGCTAATGAGTTTTCCTCCAAACATGATGCTGCATTCTTCATAAAGTCCAGCTTCTCGGATTATTTGCTCAGCTTAGAAATTGAAGTGGCACATGAAACGATAGAGCCCTGACACACACATTTCCTGACTTTAAGCCAAGCAGTGTTTCCTTGTTCTGTTTGAATGACTGCCTTCTGGTCCATGTACTTATTCCTCATGAGTACAATTAGGTGCTCTGGTATTCCCATTCTTTGCAGTGATATCCTTAATTTGTTATGATCTTCACAGTAAAATGCCTTTGCATAGGTGATAAAACATAGACATTTTTCTGGTATTGTCTGTTTTTAGCTAATAGCGGTCTGATATCACCAATGATTTCCCTCTTCTGAATCTGGCTTGATTTTCTGACAGTTCCTTGTCTATCCACTGCTGCAAATGCTTTTTAATGATTTTTAGTAAAATCTTGCTTGCATGTGATATTAATAGTATTGTTCTATAATTTCCACGTTCAGGTGGATCTCCTTTCTTGTGAATAGGCACAAATATGGATCTCTTCTAGTAAGTTGGCAGGTTAGCTATTTTCCAAATCTCTTGGCATAAATAAGTTTGCACCTCTAGTGCTGGATCTGTTTGTTGAAACATCTCTATTGCTATTCCATCAATTCCTGGAGCCTTAAGTTTTGCCAATTCCTTCAAGGCAGCTTCCACTTACTCCTCATTACCATTGGTTCCTGATCATATGCTAACTCTTGAAATGGTTGTTCATCCACCAGTTCTTTTTTGTATAATGACTCTGTTTATTCCTTCCATGTTTTGCTTTTTCCTATGCTGTTTACTATTTTCCCTGTAGAATCCTTCACTATTGCCACTGGAGGCTTGAAAGTTTTCATTTCCTTCAGCTTGAGAAAAACAGAGTGTGTTCTTCCCTTTTGGTTTTCAGTCTTCAGCTCTTTGTACATGACATTATAATATTTTCTTTTGTCTTCTCGAGCTGCCCTTTGAAATCTTCTGTTTAGTTCCTTAATTTCATCATGTCATCCTGTTACTTTAGCTGCTTGACATTCAAGGACATTTTTCAGAGTTTCTTTTGACATGTAATTTTGTCTTTTTTCCCCTGTCTTTTTAACAACTTTTTGCTTTCCTCATGAACTATGTCTTTGATGTCATGCCACAACTTATCTGGTCTCCTATCATTAGTGTCTAATGCATTAAACCTGTTCTTCAGGTGGTCCCTCAACTGAGGTGGAATATATTCAAGGTCCTACTATGGCTCTCATACATTTGTTCTAATTTTCTTCAGTTTCAATTTGAACCTGCATATGAGCAGTTGATGGTCTGATCCACAATCAGCATCTGGTCTTTTTCTGACATTGGATATTCAGCTTTTTCATTTTCTCTTTCACAAATATAGTCAATTTGTTTCCTGTATATTTCATCTAGTGAAGTCCATATATATAGTCTCCATTTATGTTGGTGAAAAAATGGATTTGCAGTGAAAAGGTCATTGGTCTTATGAAATTCTACCATGCAATCTACAGCATCTTTTCTGTCACCAAGACCATATTTTCCAACTACTGAAGAGTACTTCTTTGTTTCCAACTTTTGTTTTCCAGTCACCAGTAATTATCAGTACATCTTGATCACATGTTCACTCTATTTCAGATTCCAAAAGCTGGTAAAATTATTCCCTATCTTCATCTGTGGCCTGAGTGTTAGGTGCATAAATTTGGATAATTGTCATATTACTTGATATTTCTTGTAGGTGTATGGATATAAATCTATCACTGATAGCATTGTATTCCAAGGTAGATCTTGAAATGTCTTTTTTGATGATGAATGCAACCCAATTTCTCTTTAATTTGTCATTCCAAGCATAGTAGACCAAATGATTATCTGATTCCAAATACCCCTTCCCAGTCCATTTTGGCTCCCTGATGCCTAGAATGTGGATGTTTATGTGCTCCATTTCCCTTTTGATGATTTCTAATTTTTCTAGATTCATACTATGTAGATTCCATGATCTAATTGTTTATGGATATTTACAAATGTTCCTTCTCATGCTGAGTCATGCCAAGTCAGCAAATCGAGGTCTCTGGGGATATACTCCAATTATGTCATTAAAGTAGACTCCACTTTGAAAGGCCTGGGATTTAGCTCAGTTGGTAGAGCATTGCTCTGCAGTCTCTGAGGTTCCAAGTTTGATCCAGAGCACCACAAAAATGGGAGAAAGATGTAGCAATTCACTCCCATGTCAATCCACTTCCAAGGTAATCCCAAAACAATCACTCATTGAAAACCCTATGAGTGTTGCTATGAGTTGGACCCAACTCTACTGCACTTAACAACAACAACAACTATTTTGAAGAGACACCTCTTTCCCAGGAGACTTTTGAGTGCCTTCCAACCTGGGGGGCTCATTTTCTGCTACTATATTTGACAGTATGTCTCTGCTATTTGTAGGGCTTTCAATGGCTGATTGTCTCAGCAGTGGTATGCCAGGTCCTAATCCTTGGTCTGTCTTAGTCTGGAGGCGCAGCTCAAACCTGTCCACCATGGGTGACTCTGTTGGTATCTGTAATACCAGTGACATAGACTTCAGCATCACAGCAACACACAGGACCCCATTTATGGCAAACTGACAGATATGTGGTGGTTTTATCTCATATAACTCTCTTTAGTTATGTCTATATAAATGATCTCATTAGTATTCACTTGTATGTAAAAATTACACGTATGAGGGTCATGAGATGCTTATGTCAAATGAGTTGGAAACGATGTGATAATTTTAAAAGAGTTAGGATAAAAAAGCAAATTGATCATTTGGTTTCAGAATATTTCAACATCTCTTCTGTTTTCCATTTTTACCTCCTTCTATAGTCTATGTCTTTGCACATTCACTAAATCTAGTCTTTTAAAAAATTTATTCTTAGGTGTTAAATTTCCAAAGTTCCCAGTAACCAATGACGGGAACACAAATTTTCAAAATGAAATTTTTCATTATTGTTTTAGCACTCATTCTTATAAATTTTACCAGATGAAAGCAAATGAATGATATAGATAGGTTGAATGACTCACAGACAAAGGCACATGAATTTATTCACAGAGAAATTGAAATCTGAAATAATCATTGCTATATGCTCTCATAAACATTAAACATGGAGAGACGAATGGAAAGAATTTGAAAATGAATATTTTAAAAGAAAATGATAAATTCATTAAAATATTTAAATGAAACTATGGACATATGAGCAATAATATAGACAATGAATCAGATAATACCAAAAGATAAAAGACTAATTATGAATAAAATTAAATAATACAAGTACTGTGGTACACACCGGTGGTCCCAGTGATTTAAGGAGGCTAATGAAGAAGCATTATGAGCTTCAGGCTAGAGGCAGTGCACACAAATTAGCCAGATCTTGTCTGAAAGACAAAAATAAAAAAGAGGCTGGTGTTGCTGCTCAGTGGTTGAGCATTTATCTAGCATGAGTGAGACCTGTGCAAACCCTAGTACTGCAAATAAATAAATAAATAAATAAATAAATTAAAAAACAAGCATACATTACTCCAGGATTTCTGAAGACAGCAAAATCAATAATAAGTATGCTATACAATTTCACATCATCAATTAAAGTTTATTTAAAGATATAGGATAAATCAATAACTTTTAACTTTAAAAGTGGATTTACACTATATAATGGAATATTGTTAAATGGCACTATTCCATGTTAGCTAAATTCTTTAAAATACAAATAAAAATGAGGTAGAATAAAGGTTAACCTAGTAGGCACAGGGAAGTCATTGCTATACAATATATTTTAATTGCTTTAATGTGCATCAGGGCTGGGATTTAGCTCAGTTGGTAGAGTGCTGCGCTGCAGTCTCTGAGGTCCCAAGTTCAATTCCCAGCACCACAAAAATGGGAGAAGGGCCTGGCAATGCACTCCCAAGGCAATCCCGAAACAGTCAGCCATTGAAAACCCTATGAGGGTCGCTATGAGTCGGATACTGACTCGCCAGCACCTAACAACAACAACAACAATGTGCATCAAGCAGTGTAACATTTCAGATTTCTACATTGAATGACATTATAACCATTAGATTTGGAAAATATAATACTTCCGTCAATTTAATTTCCAGAAAATATTTTTTGTGCATGCTGGAGGTTGCATTCTGGGCCTGTGTATGCAGAGCCTGTGTGCTACTACTGAGCTACACTCCTGGCTCTGAAAAATCTTTCTCAAGTCTGGTTTCCTTAGCTTTTTTCACAGATCATATCATGAGAAATCTTAGGCAGAAAGTTACATTCTTTTATGCGAACCATTTTGGTATAATAATGTAATTTTAGTTATAATATTGAATTGGAGGTTTTATTTGTTTGAATGAAGAGTTAAACATATGAAGACAACTGGAGTCAACAAATCAGAACCTAACTCCATTCAACTATACTGAGGGAAAATTACTGTATTGTTTTTTTGTAGGGGAATCTTGCAACAATTGAGGTACTTTCTGGAAAAACTCACTGCTGTATACTCTGGTACTGTGATAGAAACACTTCCACTCTCCTCAGAGGCAAAGATAATCTTGTCTTTGGGGGCCCCATGGGCTGCTGAAGATATTCCTTTTCCTGCATCAGTGTGTGCTAACTTCTTCTAGACCCAAGAGACCATGGGTTATGGCCTCTGGCGAAGGACAGAACTTTCATTTCTGATGGTGAGAGAAGGTAAAACAGTGATTTCTTGCTTCTATTAGGGGATATTTGTACAATTTAATATTTTCTTTTCAAAAACATAAGAATGATATCACATTTTTAACATTTTTGGTAACCTTTAACCCTGTGATAATTTTGGCCCATTCTACCCTCAGCAATAGTCATGTGTTAGATACTTCTTGTGCTTTCTCTTCCAGTAAGAAAATTTACCCCATTTCCTAAAAAGAATTAAAAATCTTGACTCAAAAGAATAAAGAATATTTGATTTCAAGCATAAATTTAGATGGACATTAGGAAGGCAGATATCTGAGATAGATTGACTTTACCTTCTTTCTTCCACATACCTGGAAAAAGTATTTGTAATTTTACTGATTTTATTCACCTCCATGACTTGACTATCCATGATATAGCAACAGGAGGTCCCATTTGTATTTTACACAGACTCCTGTGACTTCTATTTTACTTTTCCCACTTATGATAAAGGGTAAGTTCAAATCCTTTGCCATCAGAGTCTCTTCTCATTCAGACCCAGTAGGGAATTCAGTACAATAACGGGCTTTAAAATCCTATGTATGAATCATAGAAACGATACATGCAAAGTCGCTCTAAAGGATCTTTGAGTGAAACATTTGGAAGGGAAGGCCACATGATTAGCAGACACTGTTGGTAGCATATCCATATGCTCTGGTATTGTGTGACAGACAAAGAAAATGCAGACACACCAAAGGATGGATCATGTTAAAATTTGTGAATCATAAGTTCATTGAGGATTTTATACAGGGGGTGTGGGCAACTCGTGGAAAGCCATCACCTACGGCTAGACAAAGAGGAAGAATTCCTTCCCGGAGGAAGGTCTCAACAAGATGTCACGAAGCTGCACCACCTTTAAGTCCCACCATGTGGGCTTCCTTACAGGAGCAGTGTGTCACTCCCTGACAGCCTCCCTGGGCAACTGCACTACCGATGAGTTTCCCCACTCTTATACTCCGTTCAGACTCTTCTGACTCTCCTTCCTCTCCCTCCATGAGAGAATCTTGATACATTACTGAAAACCTAACCCACTTGCATATTTCTGCCCATTCTAACACATGGATTGCAGGGCCAAGGCTCCCTGCAGACATGCCATGTGTCCTGTATCAGTGTACACATCATCAGGTCCAGTCCATGCCCAGTTGGGAGGAATCATCTACACCACATCTGGCTTCACATGCAGGTAGTTCCCTCAAGTGTAGGTGCTTCACTTAGCTCACTGCATGAGAGCACCCTCTGGCCAAAGGATTACAAACATATGGTAGGAAAAAAGTGCTATGAGATGAACATGAGACCTGAGAGTAACAATCTCAATGTATTTTGACCTCATTTATGTTGGCTCTTGGTCCCAAAATTGATAGTTCAAAAATACCAAAGCAAAACCAGCAAAGTTTGTGTTTAGCTTCAGTAATTAGGCAGCCTTATTTCTATCATACATTTCTTCTCCATTCTGCTGGTCAAAGCAGTCATAGTGCCAATCACATTAAAGCACTCATAAACCCTGTCAGTAAACAAACCTCACTTCTCAAGTAGAAAAGTGTCAAAAAAAATTGTGCTCCCCTTTATTCACCATTTGATATTTTCTTGCCTCAGATCTAAGAAAATTCTGGAATACAACTCCTTGACTCAGGGTGTACTTTTTGGAGGAAACATGCAGACGATCTGACCTCTGTTAATTCCTTTTTGAGATAAAAGTATCCTTGCGCAGTATTAGTTAAGCAAGCTAATTCTAATGCTAAGCTATCAACTGATGATCAGTTACCTGGAAATGCACCTTAGGAGATGTACTATCTGTCTGTTTATGGGCTCATCTCTGTCTCTCCAAAAGCTTCCCAAATTTCCTTTTAAAAAATAATAAGGTTGAAGATATTTTTGCCGTGTTTAATTTTGCACAGGTATATTTACAGTGATTTCACTAGATGGTGGTGGAAATGAATCAGACTCTCATAGCAATTAGTAACCATCAGAGAAGGCTTACTTTAATTGTTGGTGTAGTTTAAGAATGAGGATATTCAGTTAGAAATGTTATAAACAACATTACAAATACAGGTTTCGGAATGATGACATCTGCCTGGTATATATTCATCATAAAATATTCTATAAATAAAACCTGTGTGTGAAAGGAATAATTTTATTAAATATGTCTGTAAAAAAGGATATGAAAATATTGGGAACATACTGAAACTAATCAGTGCACTGAAATATAAGCAGCAAGCTGAAGTACTATGTGAAAGCCAAGTGTATATATCAGAGGGCAAAATTTCCTTGATTTGTGGAGAAGTCATAAACCTAATGCATACAAATACTTCTACAACCTTGACCTATGTAGTTCACATCTAGGGCAGTGTTGCAGTTAAAATGACACAGCCCATGAAAACAGAACAAATTCAAAATAATTCAAGTCCTTTACTTGGCTTCTTGTTCTTGAAACAGCATGAAGGTGAAAAATAGTTCAGCACAATGGTTTTTAAATTTCTTTTTTTTTTTTCTCTTTGACAGGACTCCCATATCCCAATAACTCCCTTATCTCTCATTTCAAAAGCTTTTTCTTAAAACATTTCCATCTACAAGCCCTAGCCTGTCCTCTAGTTACATTTTTTTTTTCTTCTTGGCTTTTATTTTTTGCTTTTGGTTTTTGGAAGTTATGTCTTTTTTGTGATGGGTGGTAAACTCTCCATGGGTATAAGATCATAGGAAACATCACTTATTCCTCTATCAAAATAAAAAATTATACATTTTATCATTTAATCACTTACTTTCATGAAATCTGAAATTCCTACAAATTCTCACCTTTCCCCTATTGATGAAGTATAGGAAAATAGTAGAATTTGCAAAGGTACTTGGGTCTTAGAAAACTGACGTGGCTTATCCCTGTCCAAGTGTGACTTGGAAAGATAGTATAGGAAATTGTTCTCATAAAGGCCACATACAAAATGAACCTAGGGCCCTGGACTATGGAGCATACCTCGATAATCTCAGGAACTTGGGAGGTTGAGGCAGGAGGAAGTTTGAGGCCAGGGGTCATCTGTGCAACTTAGCAATAAAAAGGTTTTGAAGGTGCAGCTCAGTGGTGGAGCACATAACAGCTGAACATAGCCCTGATTTTAACCCCCAAGTACTTCAAAAGGAAAAACAAAAAGGTAAATCTACGTTGGCTATTTAGTCAGTTTCCCAAATTTGAGGCCAAAATAAGAAAATCAGATTCCATTCTGTGAGTCTCCTACTATGTTAGTTTTGAACATTAATAAAATGGGTGTTTGATTTCTCTAGGAAAAAGTCATCCTGTTTTATTAGATTTGTAAATATCAAGAGAGAATGATGAAGGAACAGCAACAGTGAGAGCAGGACAATGTCCAGTTCTGAGTTTTCTAAAGTGGCACTGATTGTTTGGGGTCACTTCTGGTGTGTTTGGTGCTGGTCATGGGGAGAACGGGGATCCTCACACAAAGTCCTTAATTGAAGGGGGAGGAGGGGAGCAAATTGTCTAGGAACATGTTGATAATTGTCCACATGTGAACCTGTCTCACTTTCTCTCATAATAATTTTGACAGGCTGCTGGTAAAAGATATTGCATATTTAAATGTATTACTCATAAAATTACTGCATCTTCTTTTTAAAATAAAGTATATGAAGTTTTGTTTGGATTTCACTGTTTGGAAGCCTGACTGAATTTCACTAAAATATCCTAGTGTGAAAAGTTCTGGGAAGGAGAAATCACAACTTTTAAAAATCAAACACATTAGCAGGCTAAATCAAAGTATGAAGTAAAAGAATGAAAAGAATAAGTTAGGAAGTTCATTCAATGTTTTGTTTTTTATGATTATGCTACATATAACCTTTAAAAACTAATTGTGTTGTGTGTATACACACACACATATATATATACACACACATATATACATACATATACATGTATGTGTATATATATATATATATATATATATATATATATATATATATATATTCACACACTATGAAAATGCCTACAGCTATACCACTGTGGTGTTCAATCCCATCAGATCTCAGAAGCTGAGCAGGGCCAGGTCTAGTTAGTACTTGGGTGGGAGACCACTTGGGAATACCAGGCACTGTAGGCTTGGGGGAAGGACCTGGCAACCCACTCCCAAATATCAATCAGCCATTGAAAACTGTTTTGCTTGTTGTACATTGGGTTGCTAGGAGTTGGACACTGACTGGAGGGCCTCCAACAACAACATAAAAATATATTGCAAATATTCTCTCTTAAGATGTCCTTTAAACTTTAAATATTTCACAATAAATTCATGTCTACACTTTTTCATTCAGTATATGGGGTTTGAATTCAGGGTCTTGTATGTACTTTGCCAGTGGAGGTGCAAGCCATACTACTAGGCTGCACCTCCACCTCATTTTTAATTTTTGAGTCAGGGTCTTACTAAATTACACTGGATGCCTTTGGCTGGAACGCATGATCCTTAGGCTTCTTCCTCCCAAGTGGCTAGGATTAGAGCTGTATGCCACCATGCCTGGCCATGTCTGCACATTTTCAATAGCATTTAATTTCTTTTCTGTCTATGCTCCATCTATTCCCCACCATGACACACATGTATAGAGGTGAAAAATAGATCATCAAGAAAAGCAACCACCAGATACTTTGTCACTACAAACAAAGCAAGGACCAAATCATCTTTCTCTACTTTGAGGAGGCTACTCATCCTCGGGTGTTTTTTGAATGCCTTCCAGCCTGGGAGGCTCATTCCCTGGAACTATATTTGACAGTGATTCTCTGTTATTCATAGCATTTACAATGGCTAATTGTTCAAGAAGTGGGCTGCCAGCTCCTTCTCCCTAGTGAGTCTTAGTTTGGAAGCTCAGCTAAAACCTGTCCACAATGGGTGGCCCTGCTTATATCTGAAATACCAGTGGCATAACTTTTGGTATCTCAGCAACACACAAGTCCCCACAGCATGACAAGCTGACAGACAAGTGGGGGTACTTCCATGAGCAAAGAACAACTAGAAAATAAATTTGAATAAACAGTACATTTAAATATTATATCAGAAAATCATCAAATATCTAGAATAAAGGTAATGAAAGGAAGAGAAGAGCTATACTGAAAACTAAAGAAACATTGTTAAGAGATGTTTCCAAAGATTTAAATAAACATAGGCAAATTTCATTTCCTCAGTTTGGAAGAAGCAATATTTCAAAGATGTCAATTTTTCCTAAATGATACTATAGACCAGAAGAGCCTCAGTAAAAATCTAGCTTCTCAGAAAAATTCTGGCAATTAACAATCAGAGTCTAATATTTACATGGATATGGATAATTCTACCAATGACATAATCTTAGCGTACAAACACTGCTTATATTACTGTCTGAATATTGGTGTCTTCTTAAAATTCACATATTGAAATTCAACCCCCCATGGCAAGGGTATTAGAAAATTGGGCCTTTGGGAGGTGTCTAGGATTATTGTTAGGTGCCATCAAGTCACGTCCCAACTCATAGCAACCCTCACAGGGTTTTCAGTTTCAGGATTCCTTCAGGTGAGGACTGCCACATCCTTCTCCTATTTTTGTTGTGCTGGGAATCAAACCCGGGACCTCAGAGAGGCCAGAGCGGTGCTGTACCAACTGACATCTGTGTACCAAAACTTCTGAGCAAGTACTTTGTGTCATCTATATTCACTATCAGAAAATTTTAGCATATCCAAATTTTTCTGTCTGTCAATCCTAGCACCATGATTGGGGTTAGAGCCCATATACGAGAAACTCCCCAGAACTGCCTTGTCCTTCCACCATCTGGGGACACAAGGAGAAGGTCCCCTATGTAAGGTACAGCCCTCACCACACACTAAAAGTGTTGGTAAATTGATCCTGAAATTCTCAGCCTCCAGAGCTGTTAGATACAGAGGTTTGTTAGTTACAAGTGTGTGAGACTTTGTTATCCAGTGTGTGAGACTTTGCTATAACAAACTGAAACGTCTAAGACAACCACACAGAAAGACTTACAAAGCTACAATAATCAAGACTATGGTGTTCACAATAAGATACAAAGTAACATGATGGTGCAGAAATAAAAATGCACAGCAACACCTGTGCAGTCCCTTAATTGAACCCAGGTGATGCAGCAGTACCATGGGGATATCATGCTCTTTTTAATAGATGTTTCTAAGTGAATGTGATTTCTGTATAGAAAATGAAAACAAATGTTTGAACATTTGGAGCCTTTATATCTCTTACGATGTTGACAGGGAGAAGTCAGCTACCTCAACAATCTGATTTTTTTTCTAATTCTCTTTGATGGCTGGGATTTAGCTCAGTTGGTAGAGCGCTGCGCTGCAGTCTCTGAGGTCCTGAGTTCAATTCCCAGCACCGCAAAAATGGGAGAAGGACCTGGCAATCCACTCCCAAGGCAATCCCGAAACAGTCTGCCATTGAAAACCCTATGAGGGTCGCTATGAGTCGGATACCGACTGGATGACAACTAACAACAACAACAATTCTCTTTGATAGGTGTTTTGCTTTCACACGTACTTTGCTGACAGGTGTAACCAAATATCTTACCACCATGCACCAAAAGTCACTAGCTTTTGAATCTGATATTTGGTTCTTAATATCCACTTCCCCATTTTCTCTTTTGTTAATTTTTCCTTGTAACTTCTGTCCCCTGAGTCTAATTTTTTTTAATTATAAAGTGTAACAGAAGTAACAGAATCCTCCTCTGCCACAAGCAAACAAACAAGTCCAGGTACTTAATTAAAGCACATATTTTTTAATCACAGGAAGGTCATTACTATATTGGTCACTTGTAGAAACAGAATTAACTGTAGTGCTATAAGGTAGGAAAGAATTCCTGTAGGGATATTCTGTACTACATGGAATGACTGCATAGGCAGAAGAAACTGGCCCCAGGCAGAAACTCTAGGAAAACCTGTCTCAATCTGTTTGTGCTGCTATAACAAAATGCCACAGACTGGATAACTTGAAAACAATAAAAATTCATTTCTCACAGGTTTTCTATGTTGAGAAATCCAAAATCAAGATACCAACAGGTTCATATATAATGAAGGGCTATTCTCTCCTGTTTCCAAGATAATTCCGTATTGTTACATCCTCCAAAAGAGACAAAGGCTATATTCTCACATGGCAGAAGGGACAAACAGACCCCTTTGAGGGCCTAAACCCATACATAAGGGATGTGGTTTAATGTCATCCATAAAGACTCTGCCTCATAACTGAATCATGTCTGAAAAGTCACACTTCTTAATACTATCACATCGGTGATTAATTTTCAACATAAGAATCTGCAGGGAAAATTCAGAGGACAGCCATCTCTGGTTGTCTACTTTGGAAATGGTCTGCTAAGGAAGATACTAGTAACCCATGCTTTAGCAGCCATCTTGCTTTGCTCAGCAACCTGCCACATCATGCAGCCACTGCTAGCACTTCTAGTCCTAGAAATAAAGCCCTTACTAAAATTTCTTGTTTCTTTTCTTTTTGTAGACAGAGGTTACCATTTATTTCTATCAAAGCTAAATAAACTAAAAATTCCTGCAGCTTTACCCTGTGGCCTCCCATCCTATCAGATCTCAGAAGCTAAGCAGGCCTGGCTAGTACTTAGATGGGAGACTGCCTGGGAGCACCAGGTGCTGTAGGCTTCGGAGAAGGACCTGACAACACACTCTCAAGAACAATCAGTCATTAAAAACCCTATGAACAGCAGAGAAGCAGTAACAACACTTTTTTACCTGTTGTACATAGGGTCACTATTAGTCAGATACCAATTCATCTGTGTACCAAAACTTCTGAGCAAGTACTTTGTGTTATCTATATTCACTATCAGACAATTTTAGCATATCCAAATTTTCCTGTCAGTCTTGCAATTTGAAATATCACACAAATAACTTTAAACAAATAGGACAATAATGACTAAATCTGGAAATCATGAGCAAAAATACAATTCTAAAAATCAAGTACTTTTTATCCTTCATAGACTAAATAAAGCAATTATTTTTATACTTTTCTTTATTCCATCAAAATAGAAAAGAAACATGGGAGAAAAATGCAACCAGATTTAAAATGTAGGTACAAAAATGAAGAGCAAATGACATAGAGTACCCCATCTAGAAAATACATGATTCATAAGGACCTTACTTTTAATAAGGCTGAAGACAGCCAAGAAACTAAATAATGTGAAAATCTATTGAAGACCTTGAGATTTGGCTGAAATTTCATCCAAGAACTTACAGAACTTAATCAAAGCCAGCCTTGTTGAGAAGCAGATTTAAATTCCAAATGAAAGCATTCAGAGCCCTTGAAATCTAAAGGCTAGAGGAAGAAGGAAACAGAAGGTCAGCACATATATTTCTTATCATCATTGTATTGTTATCTGCCTTCATTCTTACTGGGCTAAAGCACATAGAAAGGAGTTTTGGCTCAGAAAAATTTATTATAGTTTAATTAGGAAAAGTAGCACAAAGTATAACAACCAATATGTCTAGAAAATGAAGGATAGAAAATTTAACATAATTCTAAATTGAATTAGTAGACCAACAGAACCATTAATAGACACAAGTTATTAGACTTCTACAAATACATAGTTGTAATTTAATGGAGGTAACTTGAGATATAATTAGTTATCTTACTTTTTACCAGGTTATTCTTTGTGTGTTATGTGAGATAAACCAAATGAAACTTTAACTGATTACTACTGAGTAATTTTACTTATTTTAAAAACTTATTAACTTGTTTGTTGATTTATTTTGAAACAGGGTCTTGCTATATTTTTCCAGGTTGACCTCAAACTCATGATTCTCCTGCCTCATCCTTCTAAGCATCTGGGATGCCAATAAAAAAATTATTTACATTTAAGTATGTACAAGGACTCCTGCAAAGTGATTTTCATACATAACCCATTTTTTTATTTGGCTTTGAATTGTTAGCTATATTCATAGTTTGGCAAAAGACCCTTTTATTTTCTCACTTATATTTTTAAATTGGTAAATAAAAATTATTATATTTTGGTGAACAATGTTGTTTTCACATAAGTATGTATTATGAATGATTGTTGTTGTTGTTGTTAGGTGCCGTTGAGTTGGTATCCGACTCATAGCGACCCTCATAGGGTTTTCAATGGCAGACTGTTTTAGGGATTGCCTTGGGAGTGGATTGCCAGGTCCTTCTCCCATTTTTGTGGTGCTTGGAATCGAACTCGGGACCTCAGAGACTGCAGCGCAGCGCTCTACCAACTGAGCTAAATCCCAGCTCATTATGAATGATTAAATCTAAGTAATTAACATATCTGTTATCTTACAGAGTTACTTCCTTTTGTGGTGAAAACATTTAAAATTTACTTTCTTAGCATTTTCAAGTAAATCACAGACTCTTATTAGCTATAATCACCAAGCTATACAATAGATTTCTAGAACTATTTCCCTCTAACTGTAACTTCATACACTTGGAACAACATTTCCCAGTTCTCCACCATTTTACACTCTGCTTCCATGAATTTGTCAGTTTTAATTTCCACATATACATAATATCATGTAGCATTTGTCTTTATATGTCTGGTTTATATCATTTAGCAAAATGATCTTTAGGTTTATCCATGTTGTTGCAAATGACCTTTCCTTTTCTAATAAAAGTTTTATATTATTCTATTTTGTTCACGAACCAGATTTTTTAAATCTATTCATCCATTGAGGGACACTCAGGTTAATCTTATATCTTCTCTTTTTTGAATAATGCTGCAATGAACTTGGGAATGCAAATGTCTCTTTAGACATACATATTTAATTTCCTTTGGACACATACCCAGAAGTGGGATTGCTACATCATATGGTGCTTCTATTTTTACATTTTTGAGGAATCTCCATAATGATTTTCATAATAGCTATACTAATTTAAACTCCCACCATGTTTTTAACTCTTCTACCTACTAAAAACAACAAAATTTATATTTCTATGTAAAACTTTCCTACGAATGCCTCTTTTATTTACTCAATGATGTACTTGACATCTGTGTTTGGATATATCATATCAAACTCAGCAACTATGTGGGTCCACAAATACTCTCACTCCATACCTAATTTATTAAATAAGATTTTGTACATCTCCTTCTTAAAGTTTCAGATTCTAAGAAAAACAAACCAATGATTAAAGCAAACAAACAAACAAGCAAAAAACAGCCTTAATATCCTAGTTAGTTTTTGAACATTCTGGCCCACACTTAAGCCCCAGTTACATTTCCAGTCAGTAGGCAATTGGGGGAAGGAATGACATAGGGTTGGAATTGAAAAAGGTAAATATATTTTACACAATTTCCACCCCAATGCCTAACAAAAAATCAGGCAAATCATATGATCCCATTAAGTATAGCTAAGGAAATGAATGAAGAAAGAATGTTATGTAGTTATCTTCTATACTGTTTGATGCTCTTGTGAACATAATATCAATAATGATATTAATAATAATGCAATATCCATTTAAAAAATATATCTTTTACTGTGAAAAATAACACCCTAAGATCCATACTAGCAAATCTCTGTATTTAAACCATAAAATGATCTGTTTAAAAGTTAAATATAAAGTCATATAGCTGTTAGCAAAACTGAGATTCATCTCATATTTGCTTCACTCCAAATCTCTTGATCTTAATGTGTGCTTTTAGAAAGAATTGAATTAGCACTTACTGAAATCATCACAATGTCAGTAAAATTATCAGAATGTATGATTTAGTTTAAACTAATCTTGTTTTACTTTTGCTAATTTTAATAGCCCTTGGAATTTTACTCGGGTAAGAGCAGGTGTAATTTTCTACCCACTGTATGGTTTGTCTGTTGTTGTTGTTGTTGTTGTTGTTGTTGTTGTTGTTGTTGTTTGAGACAAAATTTACTATTACCATTCCTTGAATGTTCACAATGTGTTTTTCTCCCTAAATGTTTCTACATAATTGTTAGGTGCCGTTAAGTAGAGCCCGACTCATAGTGATCCTCATGGAGTTTTCAATGGCTGACTGTTTTGGGATTACCTTGGGAGTGGGTTGCCAAGTCCTTCTCCCATTTTGCAGTGCTAAGAATCAAACTCGGTACCACAGAGACTGCAGAGCAGCACTCTACCAACTGAGCTAAATCCCAGCCCCTTTCTACATAATGGAAGAGTTGTATTTGTGTTTTCTATAAAATATCAAAAAAATTAAAAATAAAACAGATAGGCTCCAAGCATTTCTAAAGAAAGATGTTCCAGTAACTGGACTTGACATGTGATTACCACTCTAGAAAACAAGTGCCTATTTAAACTATTTTAATAGTCACTTAAACCCACAATTGTCTTGTTCCAGACCCAAAGAGGCATCTAAAGATCACCAGCCTTTGTCCAGAACCTGCAGTCACTTTGGATCCAAGAAACTTTAATGGATAATCTTCTCTTTGACAAGGGATTGCAATAACCCAACTTCCTCCAGCAAGGACAAACAGCTCCCTGAAAACACTCTGCACAACCAAAACTGAAATCACACAGTAAACATTACTACTTAATTATGTGTGCCTCTTGCATCTGTCCCTAAACCATCTTTTACTTAAACATAAAGTTCATGTAGGTTCCCAAAAGTTGGACTGGATGTCATGAGACTAGTGTTACCTGCTCCTCTTTCCAATGTGTGTATTGATTAAATCTCTTTTTTCTGATTTTCATCATTACCTGTCTCTTTAGTATCCCTATTAGTGATGGGTGGCTGGACCTGTTTCTGGGATTTGGAGCTTTTCTCTAAATTTCAGTAATATATGACTACCACTGTAATGAAATGTCTTTATGACAAGATCCATGAAATAGTGGAAAGGGCTAAGACTGCCCAAAAAATATTGACTTGTACTTGAAAATTATTCTGCTACATTTGAGAAGTGTCAATTGAGACAAGATTTGTCATCTCCAAAAGTATAATGGTAACAAATTATTTTGAGTGTTCTTTTAAAAACCAGAAACAGCTATTTTCATTGTTTTTTATTATTATCACTTCTATGGTTATCATCACTACCATTAATAGCAGAAATAAAACATATTTCTCTCTCTTTTTCCCTCAAAATATTTTCTTTGCTTTGTCTTTTTTTTTTTTTTTTTTTTTTTTTTTTTTTTTTTTTTTTTTTTTTTTTTTTTTTTTTTTTTTTTTTTTTTTTTTTTTTTTTTGTCTTTGTTTATCCTCTCAGAAAAACAAGGAAGGTGTTAAGATTGATTACCTACTTTGCTTTTTCTTCTGGCCACCATTTGTCACTGTTGTTTGGAAATGACAAAATAAAATCTTCTATTATTAAATCAGGCATCATACAAATTCCACACAGTCTGTACCTATAAGAGAGTAAAAATTTCCCTCATTCAAGTGCCCAGATTTGATTTTTCTGTGTAAGTCAATTATTACCTATACATACATCATTCACCAATCTGAGACATATATCTTTAGTTACACAATATAGAAAGTTGGTTGTATGGTTTTAAGCACTTTAAAGCAATCTTTCAGTTTCTTGTGAAGATAACCTTCTCATTCAGCCCTGCTCCTATTCAAGAATTTCTCTATTCCTCTGACATTAATCTAATTAACTCTTTGACGAACACAATATAGAATTAGAACTCAAAAACAAAATACAATGAAATGCTTTTAATGTAAAGGAAGTGACTTTTTGGTATTAAACCATTAATTTTGGTATTAAACGTAAATGGCTTTTTAATTTCTAAGTTAATGAAATTAATAAAGCAAGAAATAAGATGCAAATATGAAAGTTTATGTTCTTCTGCCTAGTTTGTTGCCCTAAACTAGCCCTGAAGAGGAATCAAAGCCAATTATCGGCATAAGAATTTTGGATATGCTTCCATTAGGTGGTCGTTGTTGTTGTTACGTGTCATAGAGTTGTATCTGACTCATGGCAACCCTCACATGGTTTTCCATGGCTGATTGTTTTGGGATTGCCTTGGGAGTGGATTGCCACATCCAGCTCCCATTTTTGCAGGGCTGGGAATCAAACCCAGCACCTCAGAGACTGCAGAGAGGTGCTCTACCAACTGAGCTAAATCCCAGCCCTTTTCATTAGGTAGTCATGTATAATAATATACTCTGAAAATAACTTTCTGAAAAAGAGGCACATTGAATGTATACAAGCCTGTGGGAAAGTGGAGGGTGCATATATACAAAAATGGGTAATAGAGAAATACAAGAAGAACATTATTTTTGTTTAGTAAAATCCCCATGTGAATGTCTTAAAATTCAAGGTTAGAAACTCAAAATAAAACTTTAAAACTTGAAAGTAGGAAACACAAGAAAATCCTGAAATCTTGAAAACTTCATGAGCAGTAACTATAAGTATGTCGGTAATATGACCAAATTTTTACTTACATGTAGATCATTCAGGGAAAAACTTGTATATTCATCTATTTACATGCTATACTATAAGAAAATATTCACATGGACTTTATAAATGATTATACTAGTGAACATCAAATCAACATTATCACATATTCATTGATATCACTTCAAAAACAAGCTAAAGGAGTTTTTTTCTGTAAATGACTATTTACCACATTAGCATCATTTCTATATCAGTCTACAAAAATGGTCTGATTTATATCAGGCATTTCCTAAATATCCCTGTTTTCAAGTGTTTAAATTATAGTGAAATCTCCTTTCTTCAGCATGTGAAGACCTAATGATAGCTTCTAATGTTTAGAAAATAAAATAGTGATGGGATGTCATGTCTGAGATTAGGTTACAAAATACATTACTTCTGCATTGTTAGAGCTCTCATGTTCTTCCTGTGTTCATGCTGATGAACTAAGCTAAAGAGTACCTATGAACAGGAACTGAGAGGAGATGCTGGTCTGCCACCAGCACGGAACAGAAGCCCTCCTGTATACTCTTGTCTATTCACGGCATTGAAGGAGACTGCAGCCCTCGCTACTACCTGTCACAAACCCTTAAAGTCGACTCAGTTAAGCCATGCCCAGATTCTTGGAGTACAGAGATTGTGAGATAACTAATGTTCTTTAAAGTCACCAAATTAGACGAGCATGTGGTACACACCTGTAATCCTAGGGATTTGGGAGTTAGACGCAAAAGGATCTCAAGCTCAAGGACATAGGCAATCTGTGTAACTTAGTGAAACCTCGTTTTAAGATAAAATTTTAACAAAAAGGATGGGGATGCAGCTCAGTGGTAGAGTGCTTACTAAGTATGTGCAAAACCCTGGATTCAACCACTCAGTAACGCTAAAAATATGAAAAAGTCACCAAGTGTTGGGGCAAATTGCTGTATAGCAATAAATAATTTAGAACATCTATTAAGATTCATGCCTGTAACCTTACCATTGTGCCGTCTGATCCCATCAGATCTCGGAAGCTAAGCAGGGTCGGGCCTGGTTAGTACTGGGAAACACCAAGTGCTGTAGTCTTGGGAGACGGACCTGGCAACCCACTCCCGAAAATCAATCCGCCATTGAAAACCCTATGGACAATCCTGTGCTGCCTGTTGTATGTAGGGTTGGTATGAGTGGGATACCAACTCCACAGCACCTAACAACAACAATAAGATTCATAGCACACTGTCTAATACTGCAGAAATTAGTTACTGAGATTCCTCATAGTGAGGTACCAGAGTGCTTTTTGTTGAATGATGATGTTACTATAAAGAGAAAAGATCGTGTCATCCTAAACATATTTCTTAAAAAAGAAAAGAATAATAAAAACGAAAGTTAACTTCTCTTTAAAACTTGAGTTGCTACCTTTGGTCTTTGTTTGGGTTCTTGAAAGAGGCATTAATATAGCAGATACAATCTCTGAAAGTAAAAGAAAAAAAATGCTTTTTAGTTCAAACTTCTGCTCTTGAAAATCTTACATAAGATGCCAATTCACCTCCTTGTCTTTATAAATACAACACAGTAAACATCGACATTATCTTTTGATGGCTTTCAGGCAATATCTCAGAATTACATTAAAAATGAATTCTCACTACACAGTAGTTTGGATGTAGAAACTCAAGAAAAGATGAGTAGGCACTCAACATCCAAGGTTTTGAAATAAAGCATTGAACTTTAACTATTTTCTTCTGATTTAGATTTCTTTGTCAGTTTTAACTCTAGTAATAATAAGAAACTAAACTTGTATTCAAGGGTTTTGATTGTATTTTTTGTATTATTCTTCATGTGAATTGCTTAAATTGTTTGTAGTACTTGGTCAAAAACTTCTTGGTAAAAAATCCAAATAACATTATTTGAGTTAACTTGAATATTTTGGGGTAATTACATTGTTTCACAAACATATGGAAAAATATTTAAATGAAAGATGTATATCATGACAGATTAAACAACGCTCTGAGTTAACTTTTCATTTTTAAAAATGTGAAAACAAGGATGCCACTCTTTGTTTGTAAAAGGCACATTGTCATTAGATTTGAACTTTCAAACAAAAATCTATTTTTATATTCAAACATTTCTATTCAACATTTAAGATTTTGTCAAAGTGTAAAAAGTGGTAGGCCAAATAGCTATGTAAATTCTGCCTGAAGGACTGTGAAGACTATTATTAATTTAGGATCTGGGAAGAAACATAGCTTGAGTTTGCTGTCCCAGGTGGAATTTAATGTTCTGGAAATTAGAAAATCAAAACCTCTGACCACTGTGCTAGGCAATATACATAGGCATATTATTCCAAGAATTGCCATGGAACCCCAATCTGTCAGTTTCATTTTACTTTTCTGATTATTGCCACATCTAACATATTCTTACATATTTGTTTTCATACTAGCAAAGTATTCATGACCATGAATTTGCAACCATCAGTTACTGAAGTTGTGCCTCTGTTCTTCTGTTCATCTCCCCCGTTCCCTTCTTATAACAGGTTGGATTAAAAAAAAATAGCTCAGCCTTTCCATTTCTATTATGGAAATGTCAAGGAAGTCTACAAAAATAAATATATGTGAAGAATTTCTTATTCTTCTTGTTTATTTTATTTACTCTTCCTGTAAAGTAACTTACTTTCCTTGAGGAAGAAGTGGCTGGGAAATGCAGACTAACTGAAAGAACTTGCTAATACATCAAGTTGTCGCAGCTGAGGGTCACTAGTCTGAACTCAAGTTCAAATTACTCACTCTGTCAACCAGAGAGTCACACATTAAATCCATACTCACTATCATGGTTTGCAGCTGGAATTTATCTGTGAGATATCC
Organism: Pedetes capensis; assembly: GCA_007922755.1. Lineage (NCBI taxonomy): Eukaryota > Metazoa > Chordata > Mammalia > Rodentia > Pedetidae > Pedetes > Pedetes capensis. The sequence goes on along the minus strand of VMDO01012968.1, from coordinate 3,491 downwards.
CCCAACTCTTCAGATAATGAGTTCTGAGTTGTTCTTCTAACTAACATTCGATTAAATTTCCGGCAGAAAGGAATGATGGTGGCTTTCAAAATATATGTGGTTCATGGTGACATTAATGCTGAAAACTCTCATTTGTTTTAAATAGTAGAGTTGTTTATGTGTAACCTGTATAAAATTATAACAGCCCATGATCCAGGCTTATGTGGAGATGAATTTATAGAGACTGAATTCAGCAGTCAAAAGTGAATGAAAATAACTTGAATTTTTACTGGAGTCTTTCTCATCAATAGCAAGTCTGACATGAAAGAAAATTTCTTCTTTTTGACAATAAATGGTAAATTAGGGGAAATCAAGAATATATGTCAAGGAAAATGCTTCCCATTAACTGGGTAGAAAATACAGAGAAGTAGAAAGTATAATAATTTATCTATTGTCATGAATTTCATATATATTAGAAATTTTGTAAATATAGGAACAGAAAATTACAGAAAATAACTATAAGGATATATTCATAAGGCCTAGCAAGAAAGGAAAATTCTGTTTCAAATGTGGAGCTAAATCTTTATGTCAATAAAAGTCTGCTCTGGTTGTTACATCTCTTGTTGGATATAGGTTCTTCCTGCAGTGGAAACAAAATGGCATTAAAACCATGTCTAAAATATTTTAATTAGAAAAAAATCTAAGGATTAAAGTGTGTGTGAGTTTGATGCTGCATGTAAATTATTTTCAAAGTCATCATTATAAACTTTTAGTGTCATTGTCAAATATTGGAATTTTTTATTCACCATTAGTTTTCTCTTGAAAAATAGAAAATGGTGTAATGTAAAAAAAGGTGCATCATATAAGATAATTTCAGGCCATGTAGGACATGCAATTTCTGATTATGAGATATTTTTGTCAAGTCAAGAGAAACAGTGTCTCCCTGTAAGCACTAAGGGCAACATAGCTCTAGTCTATGGCAACATAAATCAGGTACTCCAGAAACATTCATGTTTCACTATCTACATCAAATATTTTCACTATGAATATTTACTAAATATTCATGTTTCACTATCTACATCAAATGCTTTCTTTTAATGGTTCCAATTTGTCTTTGGAATTTTCACTTTTCTATTCTTTTCCTATGGGAGAAGGGCCTGGCAATCCAATCCCAAGGCAATCCCGAAGCACTCAGCCATTGAAAACCCTATGAGGGTCGCTATGAGTCGGATACCGGCTCGAGGGCACCTAACAACAACAACATTCTTTTCCAAGAGTAGGCAATGTGAATTTTTAAAGTATTACTTTTGTAAAATTTAAATTCAATTCTGATCACCCTGCTGTGTTCAGCTCTCTGGTCATGTTGTATTTAGTTTGGGGGGCTGCTGCCTTCTAGGTAATGTGCCTGGATGGCTGTCCATGACGAAGGGAAGTGCCAGTGATCTGGAAGTTGGCATGGCAGCTAGATAAGGTGGTGTTTCTTTTCTTCAAACCTCTGTTTTCCTTGAACAAAAGAGCAACAATTAAGTCTGAAAGAGACAGAGTTGAAGACAGTAGTTGGGTCTCTGTTAAAAACTCATTAAAATAGGTAGAATTGCCTTTCCCTGTCAGTCTCCTTCTCTTTTCTTTCGAAGATTACTTCAAAGGATAATTGTCCATAATTCACCCTATTAATGAAAATCAAACACTGTCACTGATCTTTTCCTCCCCTGCTCCTTTCTCCTCCTCTTCCTCCTGCTGCTTCTCTTCCTTCCAAGCAATTAGGACATTAATTTTCTCAAGATGAGCCATTCCAGATCAGGCTTTTCTAATATTCATTTTACTTTCATTGATTTTTATCCATGTGACTGGCCAAAGTAGGGTAAATTCCAAGACTCTGATTTTAATTTAAATTTAGTGGGGGAAAAGCCTATTATATCTGAGAACCTAGTATTTATAGTTCAAACAGGTACACTCTTATTAGTGGAAAGGAACACAATAATTATTCTAGGACAAAAGGTAAGATTTAGAAATATGTAGGGCAAACCCATATTATAGTCTTAGAAGCCAGCCCAGTTTATTAGAGCTTTATAATTATTTTGTACCTATATACCATGCATCTACCTACTTTAAGAAACTCAGAAAAAGAAAATGGCCTGAGGAAACATTTTAACTTCATGCAAAGTTCATGAACTGTGAGATAGCCCCATGTTCCTGTATCATCTCAGTTTCTTAACAAGTGAGAGACTATTTAACTTTTCTTTCCCTTAGTTTCTCCATCCATAAAAGGAAAAGCAAGGTAGTATTTTACAGAAATGTTAAGTGTGATATAAAAACCTGAGTTTTATACCACATATTCTGCTTTTGTATATGTTACATGTGCTTTTGAAAAGAATATGCTTGTTGCTGTTGTTCAGTACAGTGTTCTATAAGTGGTCATCAGTTAAGGTTGGACGATAGTATAGTTCAAATTTTGTATATGCTCACTGATTTTCTGTCAAATCATTCCCTCAGTTACTCAGAGCACTGTGCTGGATTCTCCACATGTAATTTGGATATGGTAATTCACACTTTTCTGTTCTGTCAGCTTATGCTTCATGTGGCTTCAAGATCTTTATTAGGTACATACACTTTTGTTGTCCTTAGGTGCCCATGAGTTGTGTCTGACTCATAGGGACCCTCACAGAGTTTTCAATGGCTGATTGTTTGGGGATTGCCTTGGCAGTGGATTGCCTTGTCCTTCTCCATCATACACTTTTAGGATTGCTTTAATTTTTTAGTTAATTGCATTTTTCATCGTTATGAGACATCCCATTTTTGTCTCTGGAAATATTCTTTGTCTTGCATTTGATGTGGCCTGTTATTAATATATCCATGCCAGCTTGTGATGAAAAGATTGCTTTGTACAAGTTTTTCTATCTTTTCACTTCTATATTTGAGTTGGGGATTTGGCAAGCAAGATATTGTTATGTCTTATGTTTTATCCAAAATGACACATAATGCCTTTTCATTGTTGTTTTTGTTCTCTTTTTGAATAAAAGTAATTACAAACACACATTGATAATATAATCATTCTAAAAATCCCATTTCTTCTTCTTTTTTTTTTAAATACAGTTTTCTTAAAGATTACTTAGGATTTAAAAGAAATTCACTTTATACACTCTGAAATCATGTTAGCTTTCACTCTTCTATATTTTGCTCTGGAGTTTCCAATAGTGTTTATAATTCATCACAGTTTACTTTCAAATAACATTATTGTACTTCATGTGCCATAATTGATGATATATTTATCATACATTTATTTCTACTTATTTTGTCAGCCTTATAATACACATTTAAGACTTTTTTCTTTAAATAATTATATTTTTAAGAGATTAAAACATAAGAAAAGTAACTTTTTTATTCTTCCAAGAATCTTTAGTCATTTCCAGCATTATTCAATTTACACTGTGGATCCAAGTTTCCACCTGGTAATATTGCCATCAACCTAGATTTCTTTGTATATTTCTTGTAGGAGCATTATAATGGATTCT
>VMDO01012967.1:44035-60289 GCA_007922755.1 Pedetes capensis | reverse complement strand
AGAAAAAGACACCATGTTTGTATCATTCCTCTTGTTACCAATATGTAAAATTCTTCATATGGAATCCTTATATTACAGATGATTAATAATTTTATAGAGTGGATGAATAAATGAGTAAGTGAATGAAAGCTAGGTAAATTAGTAACATTTTTCTTCATCTCTAAGTTGGGGATATTCATATATATTTCATAGGATCATTATAAAAGATCAAGATAAAAGGTAGGGTTGAAGTGATACAATTTTATAAATAATATAAATTTATTTTCTTCTCAGAGTTTATTTTATATTTTTAAGTTTTTTTGCTTAACAATTTAAGTTTTATTTCCTTATGAACTTATAATCCTTCACACGCCAATATTTATGATCACATCTCATTTTTAAAGCTACATATATTACAGGTATTCATTTACTAAAATGTATTACTCTAGTCTATTTGTTGAAAATTTAATAATTTTGTCTTTATATTTTGTATATTTTTAATATTTATTTATTATCTATTATACAACTATTAAATCAATTTTGCTTATGCATTCATCATCTTCATATTTTACAGAACAGTATAAACTAAAGAAGAAAAGAAAAAAGTAGGAAATTTAATTAATATGTAATGAAAATCATATGCAGTCATGGGTTATACTCTCATTGATATTGTTCCTTACTTTCTTTTTCATGTATTCCTATAGTTACACCCTGTATTTTGAGATATTTTTCTCCCTCTTTACCCCTCTGTTTTCTTTCTGCCCCCCTTTCCCTCTTCCCCAACTTCTGATTCCACTCACTGATCCCCCTCACTATCTATTCTACTTGTATTTTCCATTCTAAGATAAGCATGATTATTCATTTTACATATCTAAATATTTGTCATTTTTTCCTTTACATTAGATTTAGTTCCCAAATATAAGTGAGAACATATGATACTTCTCTTTTTGAGTCTGAGTTAATTCATTTAAAGTGATGTCCTCCATTTCCGTCAATTTTTCTGCAAATGACATTATTTTATTCTTCTTTATTGCTGAATAATATTCCATTGCGTATATATACCTCAGTTTTTGGATCCTGTCCTGTGTTAATAGACACTTTGGTTGATTCCAACCCCTATGATTGTGAAGAGTGCTGCAAGTGTGCTTGTGGTATGATGACTTATCCTCCTTTCAGTATATTCCCAGGAGTGGTATAGCTGGGTCACATGGCAGTTCTAAGTTTTCTAATGTACTTCCATATTGATTTCCAAAGTGGCTGAACTAATTTATAGGCCCATCAGCAGTGTGAAAGGGTTTATTTTCCTCTGCTTCCTCACCAGCATTTGTTATTATTTGTTTTGCTAAACTTGGCCATTCTTACTGGAGTGAGATGGTATCTCAGTGTTGTTTTGATTTGCATTTCCCTAATGGCTAGGGATATTGAGCATTTTTTCATGAGTTTATTGGCCATTAGTATGTCTTCTTTTGAGAACTGTCTGTTCAGTTCCATTGCCCATTTATTTATTGGGTTATTTGTTATTTTGGTGTATGGCTTCTTAAGTACTTTGTATATTCTAGAAATTAGTCCTCTGTAAAATGCAATGTTAAAAGAAAAAGAAAATTATAATCTGTAATCTCCTTCCCTGTTCTAATTACTTAAGGAAACTCAGACCCTGTTCTAATTACTTAAGGAAACTCATACCCTGTTCTAATTACTTAAGGAAGCCTTAAGTCATTTTTTGTGGATAAAGGAGTTCACTGCATGATAAATATGATTCTACAACTTTACTGAAGAAAATTGTATATATTGCTGTTATTAGGAGCCGTCCAGTCAAATCTGACTCATAATGACCCTGTGTACAACAGAATAAAGCACTTCCCAACATTGTGCCATGCCCAGCACAATGTCAGTGCTTCTCTAACATCCATGAGGTTTTCAGTGGTGGATTGTTTCAGGAGTGGATTGCCAGGTCCTTCTCCCTAACCCACAGCTCCTGCTATTCCCAGGCAGTCTCTCATCCAAGACTGACAAGCCCAACCTGCTTAACTTCCATTGGTTTGCCTGGGAACACAGCACTGTCATTTGGACTTTTCTCTCTCTGTGACTTGTCTTTCTCCCAATTCAGTATCCCGTCCATGTCAATCACCATTTTGCCTATTTACATTTTACTCCTGAAAGACTTGTTCCAATCTCATGTCTCTCATAATATCAGTATCATCATTTTGGAACACCAAAATATGTACCATATTTGTAGATGTCTGTCCATTCTTGCAAGCACCTGAAGTTACTTCTAAAGTTAATTGTATCTGAGAAAAACGGATATCATGTGCTTTTCACAATGGTTATCTTTTATGCAGGCTTTCATTCATAGCCTCCTTTGTACTAAAACTGAGCATAATATCAAACTACTTCTAGTTCTTTTGCCCAGATCTGAAACAAATTACAACATAAACTTTTGTGAATTTCCCTCTCCAACAATGTATTTTCTTCATTGAATTCAAGAAATTTTGGCACAAGAATTTATTATTGCTGATCATCATTATAGTGCATTAGTCTCAAGTAAATGGCCAATCAGTCTAAAAGGATACTGCATACTACTAAATTAGTCTCAATCATATTTCTGGAGATAGGCCAACCAGACCAGATGGTTTCTTAATATGCAATGTGCCACTGCACAGACAACAATAAGAATGAGGTACTAATAGAATGTTGTTTCTACAGTAGAACCACAAAGAAATGTCATCTTTACAGCCATATAAAATTGGCTGGCTTTTATACCTAAAATCCTAAGAAATCATTGAGGCTACAAATTAAAAGAAGCAAACATGCTTTTACCTTCTCCAGGTGAGGAACTGCATCATCTACTGTTTTATATGTAACCCTAGAGGCTGGGTTCCTGCCTAAAACAGTGTCATTATTAACATGCCAGTCAGCAACGTAAATCTAATTTCTAATGGAGGCATAGCCTGAGGAAGAGCTGGTATAAAAATTGCTCTAACATGTGGTCTATGGTCTTGATGGTACTGGCTTTACCTGGGAACTCACTAGGTGTGCAGACACTGTACTCTAACCCAGATCTGCTACATCAGAATCTACACCATTACAATAGCCTCAAGAAGTTCATCTAGTATGCTGAAATTTTCCCAACATGAAAACAATATCTGTTCGGGATGACAGAAATGCTACTTACTCTGATATGATCATTACACATTGTATACAAATATTAAAATGTCACACTGTATCCCATAAATATAAAGAATTACTATGAAGTAATTAAAAATAAAATGTATTTTTTAAAAAATTTAGCATTTTATGCTGTTCTATCAGAGGAAACAAGCCTTTTATCATCTGTACTTACTTTATATTTACCCCAGTCAATAAGTCCTCCTTTCTGTGCACAGTTTTGAAAGTAAATTGCATGCTACTCTGTTTTTTCTGCTGCTTTCATATGTATTGTTTAGTATTGTTTGGTTATCTCACATTGTTGTTGTTGTTGTTAGGTGCCGTCAAGTCGGTATCTCACATTAGTACAGGTTATTATCCCAAAGTAGTTATCTAACATGAGTACAGGTACATAGTGCATATAGTTGACATTGTTTCCTGGCATATCTCTTGATTTTATAATTCTGCTGTGCCTGGCACAGTGGCACACACCAGTAATCCCAGCAATTCAGGAGGCCAAGGCAGGAGGATCACAAGTTCGAAACCAGAAGTAGTTTGCATAATTTAGCAAGACCCTGTCTCAAAAAAAGTAAAAAAAAAAAAAAAAAAACAAAAAAACGGACTGAGGGTGTAGCTCAATGGCACAGTACTTGCAAAGCATGCAAGTGCAAGGTTCTGGGTTCAACCCTCAGTACTGCAAAAAAAAAAAATTCTTCTGTAACTAGTTTCTTAGTACTACCTTGTATAACAGTTCTCATTGCCTTAGAAACTACTTAGGAATGGCTTATATAATTTTATCTTTGAGGATTCCAGCATAGTCTGTGCATAATAAGGCACTTAACATTTACCAAATCAAAATTTTTACAATCATATCAATGAAAACTTATTAACAAAACTGTAACCATCTCAGAAATGAATTTACATTACCTTTGTGCCTTTGGTGCAGCCTGGCATATGTTTATGATTCAGCAATGCTCAGTGAATTTAGAAAACTGAAATTGTAACATGAAGCAAGCATGGGATTTCTTTCGTAGGAAGTGCATGTTCACCACTGGGGCTCTGCCTCCATCTTGCTGCATTTACACAGGCAGACACCACTGAGATTTAACTTCAGTCAGCCTAGGCCCTATCTTGATGAAAGCAAACAAATGCTGAAATGTGGTTGAGACAAACTCAGTCCCCATTCAGATTCTAAGTCTGGTCATAAATAAAGCTGGGGAAAAAATAGATATTTAACTCTGTGTGTATTTTATCCAAAGATCAAAATAAGAAATATTTATTCCTTCTCCTATCTTAGTAACTCATTAAAAACCAATAGATTCCAAACAAAACAAAAATAATAAAAAAGAGAAGAATACAAATATTTCATTTTCACTAAAAATGTAGTCGTTAAAGATGTAACACTTCAGAAGAGACCATGCCAGAAATATGAATGCTAGACTTTGAAGATAACTTTAAATTTTTCCAAATGTGCTGCATAGATACAGAACTTTGTTGAGAAATATGTATCATAAAAATTAATTTGAATATATTATTTTGATATATAGAGTATATAATATTCTTATTACAATTGAAAATGGAAATTTTTAATGAAATATAAGTACTGTGAAATCAAATCTCATGTCTAGATTGAACACAATAGCCATACTTTTTAGTTTACTTTATGAATTGATAAGTACATTTGGGCTGTGAAAGTACTGAGTTATAGTTTTGTTGTTATTTAATTGAGACACAGCATACATGAACTGGGTTGTACTCTTTGGAGAATTCTTTCACTATCATTTTTTGTAGACCTCTGACAACAAGCCATATCTACGTTCAGACATGGCTCCTTCTTTTGCATTCGCCCTTCCACCTCCGTGGGTTGTTATTATTTCCTAGGTTTAAAATCATTCTTGGTTGCTTTCTAAAACTAACCTACAGATTGAATTTTATATTAAAATTTTCCCTTTCGTGGTTAATGGTGTAATACATCAAGTAAGCCTGCAGTGGTAGCCCCGTGGCATCCGATCCTGTCAGATCTCGGAAGCTAACCAGGGTCGGGCCTGGTTAGTACTTGGATGGGAGACCGCCAGGGAGCACCAGAAGGTGTAGGCTTGGGAGAAGGAACTGGCAACACCCTCCCAAAAACCAATCTGCCATTGAAAATCCTCTGAACAGCAGAGAAGCACTGACAATAGTGTTTCACCTGTTATACACAGGGTCGCTATGAGTCCGATACCGACTCGACGGCACCTAAAAACAACAACAACAACATCAAGTAAAATATCCATTTTTTTCAGTTTTATTAAGGTCCAGACTTAGAAAAGATGTAGAGTTTATCTAAACCACAGGTCAGCATTTGTTTACTTGCATAGGAATGCTCAATCAGTTGAATATTTAAATTCTGTGCTTATAAACGTCTAGACTTATTGATATCAAGTGAGAATTTTAATCAATAACTACAGAAAAGAAGGAGCTGGGATTTAGCTCAGTTGGTAGAGCACTGCGCTGCAGTCTCTGAGGTCCTGAGTTCAATTCCCAGCATGGCAAAAATGGGAGAAGGGCCTGGCAATCCACTCCCAAGGCAATCCCGAAACAGTCAGCTATTGAAAACCCTATGCGGGTCGCTATGACTCGGATACTGACTCGACAGCACCTAACAACAACAACAACAGAAGAAAAGACCAAAATGACTTACTTTTACCTACATATAAAATACTATTACCAATTCAGAACATATTATACCTAAGTAAGTATCAAATTTACTTTTGTTCATAGGCAAAAAAAAAATGAGATGGTGGCTTGAATTTTTTACTAAAAATTAGATTCACCTGCTAAAAACATTTTTTCACTCATCCTTTAATTGTGAATTCTCAGTCCATTTTCAGTGACATAATCAATTAAATTATGAAAAGAAGCCACACTGTAAGGATCAACAATGTTTACCTCTTGGAAATGATGAATCTCCTTAATCTTCAGTTAGAAGAAAATAATCAAAATGATTGCCATATCTATTTTATGGTTTTTAAAAGAGCTATATTCCCCCAAATATATTGATAATTATTATTAACTTTTACCTAAGTAGATATACACAAGCAAATTTTTACCTCTGTAAAGAACAGCAGTATTCAACATGCCTTACAGCCTTAATTTTCTCAGATTTAAATTTTTCTTGCTAGATTTGAAGGCCTAAAACTCATATATATTTGAGGAAACACAAGAATAGCTTTTTCCTGTAGCACTGTCAACACTTAGATGGCTGACTACTCTTTTATGTACATAAATTTGTGTTTTCCTAAGACTTTGATGGTATTAATTTTTCTTTATTATTTTTCAGATATGCTTCTTGACATATTTTAGGTGAGTGCTGTAGGGCTTACAGTCGCAACTCTTCACACTCTACTTACAGTTAATATTATACCACTTCACATAAAATTTCAAAACCGTGTAGCCATATAGGATCATTTATTTCTCTATCCTTTATCCAATTTATATGCACCACACTTATGTATGCTATAAACCCCACAATCAAATGTTGTAATTTTCCTTTAAATAATTACTTATACTTTAAGTTAATTAAGAGAAGTGGCTTGCATTTAGCTCAGTTGGTAGAGTGCTACACTTTACTCTCTGAGGACCTGAGTTCAATCCCCAGCACCACAAAAATGGAAGAAGGATGTGGCAATCCATTTCCCAAGCAATCCTGAAACAATCAGCCATTGAAAATATTATGAAGTCACTATGAGTTAGACATGAGTTGACAGTACCTAACAACAATAACAACAACAAGAGAAGAAAGAACAGCCTCTTATACTTTTAAACATATTTACCATTTCCATTGTACTTTATCTCTTTTCTGAAGATTTAAGTTTCCATCAGGTATCACTTGCCATCTTCTGAAAGAAATACCCTTTAGCATTTTTCTGTAGTGCAAATCTCTTTGTAATGAATTACTTACTTTCTTTTATCTGAAAATGTCTTTAATTCATGTCCATTCTTTAAGAATATTTTAATGGAAATAGAATAATTAGAAGGCAAGTCACCAAGCTCAAGTAATTATGAAATTTGGGCAAGTAATTTCCATTTGTTTTCATTACCTATAAAGAATCTTCTATAATTTGACACCCTACACTCTGAGATCAGGTATCCCTGGGAATGAATAGTGTGTGTGTGTGTGTGTGTGTGTGTGTGTGTGGTGCTGGGGAACAAGCCTCAGGCCCTGAACATGCTAGGCAAGTGTTCTGCCACTGAGCCACATCCTCAGCCCAATTCTTCCTTTTGGGGAAAGGTAGTATGTATTTCAGCTGAATATTTTTATCATATTGTGTCCTTCCTTTAGAATTTTGGATACTCAGCAGTCTTCCTTCATTCTGTTTTTCCCCTATCCTTTTATAGTCAAACTGGTAGGGTTTCTACTGATATAAAATTTCCAAGATCCATACTTGGGTATCTCATATATGTTACACAGATTCCCCTCATTAGACAAGAGGCTCCTCTGAAGATCTTTCCTAGAAATCATCACTTTAAAGATGATCTGCTCTTTCTGTGAAAACTCTGCAATCATCAGAATTCTTATTCTTCCCCTACATAAAGTGTCATTCATTCCTATCTGACTTCTCTATATTTGACTTTTATCAAGATGGCCAAGGGCATCTGAGTTAAATGCTTAATCTTTCCAAAGAGTTGTTTATGTAAATAAATTCAATGACCTAATGATCATTCTGAAGGATTAGAAAAAGGTGGTCCCACTGCACCTGCTCTTGTTTAGGGATTTTGTTTTGGTTTGGTTTGTTATTTTCCAGGAATCATTTTCCTAAGGTCATTTTCCTGACAGTGAATCTCCCAATTTCAATGTCTTTTGAATCCAAATAAGCTGAGAATTTCCAAAGTCATCAAATCCTGATCTTTTTGTTTGGTAGTTGTTTTTCCATTTTGTCTCTTCCTTCTCACATTTTACTGTGAGCTTAAAGAAGAAATGAAGCCTCAACTTCAACATTTGCTTAGAAATCACCTCAGCTGAATATCCAAGTTTATTTCTCCCCAGGTCTACTCTACACACAACTGTAGAACACAATTCTGCTAGGTTTTGTGCCTCTGAATATTAAGGTTTCCCTTTTTGCCAATTTCCAATTATAAATTACTTATTTTTCTTATCTTCCACCAGCAGACTCATTAAAATCCATATCTTTAACAATTTATTCAAGGTAATCTAGGCTTTTCCTATAATGCTGATCAACATTTTTCTAGCTTTAATCCATTGCCCAATTTCAAGGACCCTTCCACATTTTTAGGTATTAGTAATAGACACAGCCCTCCCTTTCCAATATAAAAATCTATATTAGTCTTCTATGGATTTTTTGTCACAAATTACTGCAAATTTAGTAGACTAAAATAATGCAAATTTAACTCACATCTTTGGGTATCAAACACAAAATGATTTTCACTGATCTAAAAGCAAGGTGTTGGCAAGATTGCATTGTTTCTGAAAGGCCCAAAGGGAAAGCCTTTTTTTTTTCTTTGCCTTTTCTAGTGTCTAGAAGCTGCTCACAATCCTTGCCTGAAGCCCTTTCAACCTTCAAAGCTAGCAATAGCTAGTCCAATCCTTTTTGTATTTTTGCATCGCTCTAAAACTGAGCCTTCTCCCTCCCTATCCCACATTTAAGCAGCTTTACCATTACATTGGGTCCCCCACTTGTATAATCCAGAAAAAAATTCCCTCTTTCAAGATCGAGTGATTAACAACCTTAATTCTGTCCCCTTTCTTAATTCCCCTTTGGCAAATAGTTTAACATATTCAGAGATTTCTGGAACAGTGACAACTTTGAGAAGCCTTTATTTCGCCTGAGCAGTTAGCTAAGTGCCAACAAACTTCTTTGCCATGATGGCAATCCCAATCTCACTCAGTTCATTCAGTTTAGCATTGGATAGACACCTACGGGTCTGCCCCACTTATGTGTTATTCATTTCAGTCAAAGCCTAATTAGGTTGATGCATACAACTCAGCATCTCCCTTCCCACCACACACAGATTCTCTCCCTTCTGAGATATCACATGACATTATCTAGTAACTATGATGAGTTGGACCTGACTTGATGGCACCTAAAAACAACAACCGGATTGACCCAAACCAGTGCTGAAGAGCAGTCATCCAGAGAAAGTCAGAAGTGGGGAAGTGAAGGCCAGGATGTATGGTGGGGTATTAAGGATCTGATGAGATGAAGGTGGCTGACCAACAGCGTCTACTACAATCTTGCTTGGCCTTGGCAAGTGGTAAGCTGTCAACATGTGTTAGCTTTTGTTCCTGCTTGCTACATTAACTTTCCCTTCCACCATTCTTTGTTACTGCTATTTTATGAGAGTTTCCTTGAGGTGCTGTGATAATAACTGGTCAGGGCTTCAAGAAAGTCAAGATAAGTCAGTGAAGAATAGCTTATGAACCGGGAAAGGAGTATGGAGAAGGCAACAAGGAATGTAGGCAAAAGACAAACCAGCTATTACGAAATAAGGTATGGCAGGGATAGTTTTCCCCAGGGTTTGGGAGAGCAGACCAATAGGAATTGAGGGTAAAAATATAAAAAAATAATGACAGTGGGATCACAAATGGGTGGGCTCCAGGAATTCTTTTCATCTCCATATAGGCTAGAAAGTATCTTGGCAGAACATAGGACTTGCCTATCCATTTCAGTCAGCTGGAAAATATATCACTTTACGTATTGGTTTTAAGAAAGGCTATGAAGCAGTTTGTTGTTGTTACAGTATTCCATCATTAAAAAGAAATAGTCATTTAACTTGGAATAATTTTTAGAAAATTTTATTTACTTATTGAGTGAAAAACTGAGAGGCATAGAAGATGTATGGCATGATTCTGTTCCTGTAAACACTGTAGAAAACCATAGTTCATATATATATATATATATATAAATTAATAATAGTTCAGAGATATAGACAGATAATCAGTCATGTGCCTGGCACTGTTTTGAATATTATTTATATATGATTGATTCATTTACTCTCACAAAGCCTATGAAATAGATACTATCATTACTCCTTCTAAAACAGATTAAGTGACTTGATCAAGGTCCAAAAGTCATTACATTTTGAATTTCAGTTACATATAATCTAATTGCCATACATGTTGTATGGTGCTTGCACGTAATTATATTACTATGGAGTCAGTAACAGGAAGAAGCTCTACTCTGACATACAATTCCATCATGATTTTTCTGGCAGTGACCTACCAGATGCTGTGAGTGTTCTGCTCCTGACTGTTGGTTACCTTTACATTCACTGCATCTACCAAGTACACATCTGAATGAGAAACACCTTACCTGCTGAGCTTTGCTTCAGAAAATAGCTAATTCCTGTGACACTTAAGATCTCACTCTTAAGTCTAAATTTATCCTGCTTCATATCTCTCTTTACCTGAAGTTGGCAAGGTGATATGAAGAAGAAGACATCTCATTTCTCTGAACTTACGCATTACCTTCTTGAAATAAAAATGGATGTACTTTTACCTCATTATTACCAATAAGCCACTATGAGGAGACATTAGTCTCAGAAAGCTCTTTTTCACTGATAGCTCTTTTGGTACCTGGATTACCCTAGAACTGTCATGTCTCTGACACACAGAATGCAAATTCCCTTATCCCGCATCACACATTTATGCTTTCTCTCTCTTCTGTTGAACAATTGATGTCCCTAGTTAGTCTTGCAGACAGAAAAATGAGCTAATAAAAGATAAGTGGGTAAATGGAAGAATGAAAGTTCCATGATCAAATCATAAAGTAAAAGAATTAAATCCTGTAGGATGTGGTTCATTTCAGCAATAATTAGTAGTGGACAGTGTGATTACATATGCACCATTGTGAGAAGCAACTTATTTATTATGGCTCATGGACTGACTGCATGTATGAAGGTATTTGTACAAGTGAAAATATTCATCTTAGGGATATTGAAAATCATATTTAGTCATGAAATAAAAAACTCAAATAGCATATGAATGAGAGATCCAAGGTTATCCATATTATTACTTAGAACTGCAAGAGCCATCCAAGAAAGCATAACCAGTTTATAAATTCACCAGATAGATGAAGAAACCATAAATGTTTTTCAGTATCAAGTAAATTAAGATTATCTGACCCACTGATAATTGTTCATATAATTTAAGGCACACATATTCAAAATCTTTTATCCAGGCACTAGTGGAGATTATTTACATATTTCATGACTAGCTCTGATATTAAATTTTAAAACAAGCTTTGAAGTTAATATACTGTAGAATCATCATCCATATAGCTATTTAACAGATTTAGAATGTGAGTACAATTTATTTGCTATGCACTATGCGCTGTGAGAAGAATGATATTATGTATTTTATTTACATGTGTATCTCCAGCACCTAGCATTATGTTTTGCCCAAGGTACACATCAATAGACATATATATATATGAATAAAAGCAATACTTTATTTCACTGGTATGTGTGGAAAGGACACAAATGATCACAAAGGAAAATTAGAATACATCTGCGCTAAAAAGTTTCATATTCATTGTTTTTCTTTAGTTATTAAAAAAGCAGGTAGTTCTATATAATGTGACACCTGAGGCTTCTGGATATAATAAGCCATTTTGTGTTTCCACTTAGTATAAATTACTAGTTGTGTGTGTGTGTCACTATAACGATCACATAAGATTCGATTTTTTGTTTGTTTGCAGGGATGTGGATCAAATCCATAGCCTCACACAGTCTAGGCAAGTGCTGTACCACTGAATTACACCTTCAACTCAAGGGCTAATTTTATATAACACATTATCTGGGTCTATTGTGAATACAGTTTTTCATTGGGTCATTCAAAATATGGACTTCTGGGAGACGTGTAAAAGTTTCTCTCAAGTTTTTTCACATTTAGGACCAAGATGCATAAATATTTCCGTAAAGTCAATGTGAAGTGACTTATTTTCCCTTTTCTTTCAGCCTTCTGTGTTCTAGGACAGCAGTCCTAAATCTTCTTGGTACCAGCAATCAGTTTTATGAAAGCCAATTTTTCGAAGGACAAGGAGGTAGAGGTGGTTTGGGCACAATTCCAGTGATGGGGAGCAACTATAAGTACAGATGTAGCTTCTCTCACTTGCCCCCTGTTCACCTCCTGCAGTGTGGCCTGGTTCCTAACAGGACACAGACTGGTACTAGTCCATGACCCCCGGCATTTGAGACCTCTGCTCTGGGAGATAGTTCTCTTTTCATCAGTCTGTTCTATTTCAGGCACTTGCTCCAAATACATCCTTTGTAAACTCACTCTCTGGGGATCATTTCCATGTGAGAGTTGTTGGATATACTCACGGTGCCAGCTTTCTATCGGTTGTGTCCCAATCTCTGAGTTAGGGTACGGCATCTGAGAATTCTCTTGAAGGGCCAGATTTGGTGGCTTTACACCACTCCCCTGCCGTCTTTCTCCTTTATCTTCTAGTGAAAACTGTGACAAAAGAAGCCACTAAACACTTACGATTGCCCTCTTGTCACCTTTCCCAGTTTTCAAACTTAACTCTGGACCATTTTAGCTAACCTGTTTCCTAGGAGATCCTGAGCAAAAGTATTCTACCAAGTAATCTCTATCAGAGGAGACAGCAGGGCCAGAAAAATACTTTGCCTCCCACCTTGCCTTCCTGATTGTTGGACAGGGACAGGTAACAACAAGACTTTTTCCCATAAGAGTTAGTAAGAGGAATCCCAAGTGATTACCATAACAAAGTAGTTTACCAGGAGAGGTCAGTACATTTTTTCTAGCTTAAAGGTCTTCGTACAGTGTAATATCAACTGAGAAATCTGAAGGCAATATTTGAGCTGAGAGGCTAAGGAAGAATGTATCTATGTTATTTCAAGTATAAAATTAAGTTAATTAATTTTGGTTTCTGGAGACATAGTGTCATTATGTAGTTCAGGCTGGGCTGAAACTACTATGTAGTCCAGGCTGGTGCTGAGCACTCATTCCACTTGCCTCAGCCACTTAAATTTTGGAATTACAGACATGCACACCACCATGTAATGTAGTTGAAATTTCATGCATAGTAGGCATTGCTGTAGTCTAGAATAAAATTAATAATGAATAATGTTTCATCAGAAAAGGGTTGTTGACTAGGGGACATGTCAATAAACTAATGATTTAAAGATTATAGGTGTTTTGTTAAAGAGAAAAGCATATCGTCATGGGAGCTTATAGTAGAGACTACTGTACAAGCTCATGCTGACAATTGTGAGACCGGAAAGGCATGGTTGCAAGCGGAGTTTTAGCTATGAAAATGTACAAATAGATTTACTATCTAATGTAAAGTATCTTGTTAGTCTTCAGTCTCTGTTAAATGAGCAAAGGAATACCTCTTAAGAGATGTTTGTATCTAACCTTCAAGGCTCAATATCATGTAGATGACCTATCAATACCAACTTTATCCACTTTAATACATTCACTTCAGTAATGTCAAAGAAATATGCCTATGTGTATATGATCATATCTGTAAAAAGATTGACAAGCTCATGCCTTCTAAAAATGAAATGAATATATCTACTTTTTAAAGAAAAACAGAAAATTCTACACTTTGAGTTAAAATCTTTACAACCTTCAAGAGCTTGTACATAAATTATACAATAAAATATCAGTTAATATCTTGCTTTTGTGGCAAATTTCCAAAAATGTCCTAATTCTTATCATAAATCATAATTTGCTCACATGAAAGAGTTTAAGTTAATGTAATCAATATGTACTTAAACTCTAGATGCTCTCTCACTTTCTCATTTTCTTTTTTTCATACATAAACAAGTTTTATTTGAAAGGCTTTGTTTTTCAAATGGTATCAACAAAAACAATTCCTCCCCTAAATTACTGAGTAGTTTTTTAAATTTAGATTAAATTTAGTTTTTAACTGACTTATACACATTTAGTTATATATATTTATGGGGTATCGTGTGCCATTTCAAAGTTGTATACATTGTACAATGTTTAAATCACATTAAATATAACCATCTCCTCAAGGATTTATAATTTCTGCTTTGAGGAGGTACCCAGGGCCTTGTGCATTCTTTGTAAGCACTCTACCACTAGACTACACTCCCTGTTGTTGTTGTTGTTGTTAGGTGCCGTCGAGTCGAGTCCGACTCATAGCGACCCTATGTACAGCAGATCTAAACACTTGCTGATTCTGTGCCAGGCAAACCATCTTATTTATGTTTAAGGCCATTAGATTCCATTTTTTTTATTATTCTTTATCTTGAGGCAGGGTATCAATAAGTTAACGCAGGTTATCCCCAACCTCATTTTTATTCTCCCTCTTGCTCCGCCTCCTGAGTCACTGGGATTACAGACACGCACCACTCCACCTAGACATTTATCATTTCTCTACATTAAGAAAATCCCAAATCCTTCCTTCTAGCTCTTACTAATATCTACTGTATTGTTATTTATGCTCGATCTACTGTGGAACAGCACACCAAACTCCTTAGTCTTATAATTTAGTACCCATTGATCATACTTAACCCATCTCTCCCTTCCCGCCACCTTCCCAGCCTTTGGTAACAATCATTTTATTCTCAACTTCTGTGAGATCAACTTTTTTAGATTCTACACGTGTGAGATCATGTGGTTCTTATCTTTCTGTGTCTCCTTTATTTCACTTAACATATTGATCTCCAGTTCCACCCACATTGTTACAAATGACATTTCATTCTTTTGTTTGGATTAATAGTATTCTATGTGTATTGCACCCCATCTTCTTTTTCCATTCATTCATGGATGGATGCTTCTAATTTTTTAGCTATTGTGAATAGTGCTGCAATGAACCTGAGAGTGCAGATGTCTCTTTACATAACAATTTCATTTCCTTTAGATATACACCTATGGTTTCATTTCCTTTAGGTATATACCTAGGATTTCATTTCCTTTAGGTATAGCAAGGAGTAGGAGTGCTGGTAATATGGTGGTGGTGGCGTTAGGGGCCTTCTAGTCGGGTCCAACTCATGGTGACTCTCATAGAGTTTTCAATGGCTGATCATTTGGGGATTCTTTCAAGAGTGGGTTGCCAGGTCCTTCTTCTAGGATAGTGTGATAGTTCTGTTTTATTTATTGATTGATTTGCAGTACTAGGGGCTGAACCCAGGGTCTTGCACATGCTAGGCAAGTGCTTCCCCACTGAGCTGTACCTCAAGCCTCTTTTCTATTTTCGAGATAGCATTTCACTAAATTGAGCAGGCCGCCTCTGGCCTTAAACCTGTGATCCTCCTGCCTCAGCCTCCTGAGTAACTGGAATTACAGGCATGTCCCACAGTGCTCAGCTTGCTTTTAAATATTTGTGGAACTTCCATGCTATTTCTTATAATGGTTGTACAAATTTCCATTCCCATCAACAGTGTGCAAGTGCTTCCATTTCTCCACATCCTCACCAGTACCATTTTCCACTTTCATGCAGGCTGTTAACACAACAAACAGAATTATGTTCTGATGTATGGTACTGATATATTCTGAATTTTAATAATTCCCTCCCATCTCTCAACAACAGACATTTGTAAATCATTTTCAAATATGAAAGGTATCCGGGCCCAGTGGCACACACCTGTAATCCCAGCGGCTCAGGAGGCAGAGGCAGGAGGATCACAAGTTCGAGACCAGAGGCAGTCTGTGTAACTTAGTGAGACCCTGTCTCAAAAAGTAAAAAAAATGGGCTGGAGGTGCAGCTCAGTGGTCCAGCACTTGCAAAGCATGCAAGCACGAGGCACTAGGTTCAACCCCCAGTACCACAAAATATATATATATATATATATATATATATATATATATATATAAATAAATATATATATATATATATATATATATATGAAAGGTAAACTATCTTTAGTGAGAATATAAAACTCAATTGCATATATAATATGTAAAATTACATTAAAGATCAAGTATTGAGCTATGGAGAATCCCATGTGAGGAAGTAAGATAGTAAATTACAACCCAAAGAAAGACATAATCAGAAAGGAAGAAAAGAGTCAGGAGGGAAATGTCATTTCAGTTTGGATGAGTTTCAAGTTGTAGTAGACACTGAAAGGATAATTACAGTTATCAAGAAGAGAGAAAATATATAACTTTTAAGATAGTAATATATTATATATATATAT